>QNTS01005482.1:18970-67954 GCA_003317085.1 Hucho hucho
ACACAACACTGTCTCTCTCTGTCTAATGAGACACAACACACAACACTGTCTCTCTCTGTCTAATGAGACACAACACTGTCTCTCTCTGTCTAATGAGACACAACACTGTCTGTCTAATGAGACACACCACTGTCTCTCTCTGTCTAATGAGACACACCACTGTCTCTCTCTGTCTAATGAGACACACCACTGTCTCTCTCTGTCTAATGAGACACAACGCTGTCTCTATCTGTCTAATGAGATACAACACTGTCTCTATCTGTCTGAGACACAACACTAATGAAATGCACATTCACTCTGCCTTGTGTGTCCAGATGTCGTCTCCACAGCTCAACAATGTGGCTGAGGTGATGTCACAAGGAGGCAAGCCAGATGGCCACTGTTTACTACTGCAAAAACATCCCAGAGACAGAGACCAATGACCAATGGCTGAGAGGGACTACTTCCTGAGGAAACCTGCAGGGGGGGGTACTTCAGGGGTTGATGTTAGATGTGGTCGAGTGCTGATATTCAGCCAGTGGTTGGTTTGTTAACTTTACAGACTTTAAAATCTCTCACTGGCCACTCCTGTGTATATGTGCGTGTTTGTGTCTATAGGTTCTTGTTTACTTAACTTATCAGGACACCAAATGTTCTAACAATTCACCCCAATGTCCTGAAAATTCATCCCAATGTCCTGACAATCCACCCCAATGTCCTAACAATTCACCCCAAAGTCCTGACAAGGTAGGAAAACAATAACTTTTTTGAAAAGTCAGGATTTGTTTAATGTCCTGAATTTGTTCAAATGCTATTCTAAGCTTAAGGTTAGGTTAAGGGTAGGGTTAGGTTAAGGTTAGGGTTAGGTTAAGGGTAGGGTTAGGTTAAGGTTAGGGTTAGGTTAAGGGTAGGGTTAGGTTAAGGTTAGGGTTAGGTTAAGGTTAGGGTTAGGTTTAGGGATTAGCGAAAATTAGATGTTTAATGGTCAAACATGTTTACTCCCCAAAAAGTCCTGACATTCCAAGAAAATGAAGCTGTGTGTGTGTGCACGAGCATTTCTGTCTGTGAGCACGTATGTCTGAGTGTGTGTGTGTGAGTGTGTGTGCACGCACACGCATGCGAGTGTGTCAGTGGAGAGGGGAAGGAAAGTGAGGTCTTGTCCACAAGCAGAGGGACCACAGCCTTGCCTCAGCTCCAGGTCACGAACCAAGCGTGACCCCATGCGTGGGTAGCGGTCACAGTGGGTTCCCACTCCACCCCAAAAATAAACTTGAATGACCTCTTCACTTTTATTTACAGTGACTGGTTTTCTACTCTCCCTCTCCTCTCTTTTCTGTCTCTCTACACATTGACCCACATTAAAATGGCTAGTAAAGTAGCTTCAGTTAAAACAAGGATATTTAGGATAGTTAGTTATTCAATCGATTACATTTTTCACCAAGCAGGGTATTATATTCCGTACATGTTAAAACATAGACATGGTGTGTATGGTTTCCATACTTTCAGGAACCCACATTCAACTTCAGCCTTCTTCATCATCCAGAATGAGAAGAGGTTTATCTGTGTAGTTACAGGGTCAGCTTTGTTAAATACATCCCTGGGCTTGTATACGTTACCTCTTCCCCCCCACTCTCTTATCCTCCCCTCCTCCCTCTCTTTATCTCAGCCCTCCTCTCCCACTCTTCTCTCAGAATGATCGGCATGTAGATTGAGACTTCCTGCCTTGGACCTTGGTGAGCCCTGGACCATGACAAGAGTTGCATATTGTCCAGACAGGCAGACAGACGGACGGATAGGACTGGTAGACAGACCGACAGGGAGGCAGACAAGCATACCTGCTCTAAAGCAGTCAGGGAGATATCACTGAGACACAGAACAGCCTCATCAGAGCCTTAGAGCTGCCAGTCAACAGGATGGTGCCCCTGTAATCTCCATATGACCAGTCAACAGGATGGTGCCCCTCTAATCTCCATACGACCAGTCAACAGGATGGTGCCCCTCTAATCTCAAAATGACCAGTCAACAGGATGGTGCCCCTCTAATCTCAAAATGACCAGTCAACAGGATGGTGCCCCTCTAATCTCAAAATGACCAGTCAACAGGATGGTGCCCCTCTAATCTCAAAATGACCAGTGTTACAGATATAGGTATCCTGTGTGTGTATTTGTTTTCTCTCCTTCTGCCCTAGTCACAGGTGTCACTCATCAGCAGTCATCAGTTGCCCATCAATCACCAATCAGAAGACACACCTGCTCCTTTTCCCTTACCCAATCACATCCTCTTCCCCTTGGTTTAAAACCCCAGTCAGTTCTCTCTCTCTCTCGCTTGTTTTGTAGCTCTCTCTTGTTTTGAGGCTACACACCTATCTCTGTTTTGGATTTGCTGAAAGTCAGTTGCTGTTAGTTTGTTTGTGCGCCCCATCTCTCTCTCTTGTTTTGTGCCTACATCTCACATTTGACTGTTATCCTGTGAGTATGTACTGCTGTGTTGTATTGCTGTTTGTTTGTTGGTGGAAAAGGGGGTAACCAGCCAAGTCGCCCTTGGGCATACATAACCCGTAGGAAACCATTGTCTAAATACCCTAGTTAGAACTGGGCGGACCACCCACTGTATTCTATTGGTTAGTTAGCTAGGTGTTCTTTAAGCAGGTAGATTAGTTTAGGGGTGTCTGGATATTTATTAGTTCTTTCCTTGCGTCCAGCTCAGCCCCTTTTCCCCACACCCCATTACCGTGTGTTTAAAAATAAACCAGAAAGTGTTTGACGGTAGGTTTAAGTTGTCTGTGTTTTATTTTTGTTCTCACTGTTACTTTTTCACTGGGGTGATTTGCATGAGATATGTTACGGGTCTCGTTTCCATCCCCCCCCCCTAGACTACGGGGCAAAAGGGATTCGTAACAACCAGTCAACAGGATGGTGCCCCTGCAATCTCCAAATGACCAGTCAACAGGATGGTGCCCCTGTAATCTCCAAATGACCAGTCAACAGGATGGTGCCCCTGTAATCTCCATACGACCAGTCAACAGGATGGTGCCCCTCTAATCTCCATACGACCTGGCTGGGGAGTGTTTTTATGTTGCGGACACAGAGACCCAGGCCCTGGGGGTGGCACTCAGGGCCCACTGACAGTGCTCAGCGCTGGCGTAGCTACACAGCGCCGCAGGCTTCTCCGTACTCTGGAGGTCACTATCCCCTTTGCTTCTAGCCCTGTTTGTCTTCCATAGTGTGACTGTGGCCGGGGCCCCCCACGATGCTTGTCACCCCAGCTTTTGAACCCCTCAGGGAGGAAGGCTCTCCTTACGCTGGCCCCTGGGACTCCTTCAAAGGAAATGAGAGACCGAATCTGTTTGTCTGAACTCTGTGCCATCATCATCCTTCTCCAATGAAAAATAATACATGGAATACTTGGGATTGTTTTCAAACATTCTCTACAAGGGCCTAGCATGAAAAGTTTCTGGGACTTTTTAGGGTTTGATTACTGCTGAGCTGCAATTCAAAAGTAAACACTGTATGTATTCTGATAATCTTGACATTATGGTTATCATCATTACTGAACAAAATGATACCTTACAGACAAAGATACAGAAATATATCATGGACAGAGAAGTCAAAGAGAGTTCACAGAGAGCGAGGTCATAGAGGTAAGAGGTCATAGTGAAGTCAAAGAGAGGTCGAGAGATGTCAGAGAGGTCAAAGAAAGGTCATGGAGAGGTCAAAGAGAGGTGATAGAATGCTCAAAGAGGTCATAGAGAGGTCGAGAGAGATGAGATTATGTTTGAGTCTGTAGCCCATGATGATGTCACGTCCTTCAGATCCCCTAGTGTCCAATCAGATATTTTCTCTGTCACTGACTACAGCCTGGAAAATCAACGCTTTTGAAACTTGACAAAGCTAAAGTCGGGTGGCTTGTGGTGAAATGTAGCTTTGTGGACAGTGCTTGATGGGGATGTGTCCACAGGCGGGGAGCGTTCTGTTGAACTGTGTGTGTTTGTGTGGGTTCGCCGGCCGAGCTTTGATGGCGTCAAGCATGGGTCTGCTGTCCCCATGCCAGACCAGGATGCTGCAAGCTGTGACACGGCTGGCCTCCAAGGTCAAGTGCAAACACCATAAACTACAGTATAATGGCATACACACACACACACCCCTATCCCTTTCTCTCTCATTCTTCCTCTGTGACCTCTAAACAAACTAGCCTACAGCCATGAAAGCCGACCACAGCACACATCAGTCACAGAGCCATCAGACTGTATTACCGCCACACCGGCGGTCACGAGTCATGAAAGTAGTCAAATTCCACATGACCGTTTAGTCACGGTAATTAGGCTTCTCCAAGCTCTGATGCTGCTGCTGGTCATTAGTAGCCTCCAAACGTGCTAACTGCCTGGTACCCAGCACTCTATTGTCCCTCTAATCACTCTGACATTAATGTAAATGTGTTTGAAAATCGAATCAAACACACACTTCATGAGAGCCCATGAGCTCATGTTGCGCAACATTTCTATAGAACAGAGTGATGGCTGCTACTAAAAAGAGGAGGATTCCCTCAGCTTTCTATAGGCTAGACCTACTATATTTATTCCTAAACTTTCCTAATATTAAGCACATTGCTTATATTTACAACAGGAGTATAGCCTATCTGGCTGTCATTAAAATGAACCACGGGAAAAGTGTCCTCCATTCGCTATTTAAGTACATATATTACGTATTTTTTCCCGCTGCCTCTGTTTCGATACAGGTGCATGATAAATTGTCAATTTTAAATCAAAACATATATTACGTAGTATATGTAAAGACAAGATTACATTAAGAATAGTCTTATGGGTGACAATATTAGCCTATCGCTTGTGAATTATTTATTATCACTTGTGAATGAGGCCCAGCATAAGGCAAGAAACAATGCATAGCTTTTTTGGGCGAATCTTTCAAATCATAGTCCCACACCTCATATAGCCTAGCCAATAGGTTTAGATAAGGTTTGTATCACACTAAAGTGGCCAAATAACTTCTTAAAATTAAGCATATTAATCCGCTTTACAAGGGGTGTAGAGCCTGACTGGAATACATTTCATGTTTGGGGAAGACAAAATGCACCTTTATAATAAAAGCATTACATGCATACAGTGAGGGAAAAAAGTATTTGATCCCCTGCTGATTTTGTACGTTTGCCCACTGACAAAGAAATGATCAGTCTATAATTTTTATGGTAGGTTTATTTGAACAGTGAGACAGAATAACAAAAAAATCCAGAAAAACGCATGTGAAAAAGGTTATAAATTGATTTGCATTTTAATGAGGGAAATAAGTATTTGACCCCCTCTCAATCAGAAAGATTTCTGGCTCCCACGTGTCTTTTATACAGGTAACGAGCTGAGATTAGGAGCACACTCTTAAAGGGAGTGCTCCTAATCTCAGCTTGTTACCTGTATAAAAGACACCTGTCCACAGAAGCAATCAATCATTTAGATTCCAAACTCTCCACCATGGCCAAGACCAAAGAGCTCTCCATGGATGTCAGGGACAAGATTGTAGACCTACACAAGGGTGGAATGGGCTACAAGACCATCGCCAAGCAGCTTGGTGAGAAGGTGACAACAGTTGGTGCGATTATTCGCAAATTTAAGAAACACAAAAGAACTGTCAATCTCCCTCGGCCTGGGGCTCCATGCAAGATCTCACCTCGTGGAGTTGCAATGATCATGAGAACGGTGAGGAATCAGCCCAGAACTACACGGGAGGATCTTGTCAATGATATCAAGGCAGCTGGGACCATAGTCACCAAGAAAACAATTGGTAACACACTACGCCGTGAAGGACTGAAATCCTGCAGCGCCCGCAAGGTCCCCCTGCTCAAGAAAGCACATATACATGCCCGTCTGAAGTTTGCCAATGAACATCTGAATGATTCAGAGGATAACTGGGTGAAAGTGTTGTGGTCAGATGAGACCAAAATGGAGCTCTTTGGCATCAACTCAACTCGCCGTGTTTGGAGGAGGAGGAATGCTGCCTATGACCCCAAGAACACCATCCCCACCATCAAACATGGAGGTGGAAACATTATGCTTTGGGGGTGTTTTTCTGCTAAGGGGACTGGACAACTTCACCGCATCAAAGGGACGATGGACGGGGCCATGTACCGTCAAATCTTCGGTGAGAACCTCCTTCCCTCAGCCAGGGCATTGAAAATGGGTCGTGGATGGGTATTCCAGTATGACAATGACCCAAAACACACGGCCAAGGCAACAAAGGAGTGGCTCAAGAAGAAGCACATTAAGGTCCTGGAGTGGATCTATCGCATCTCACAATTGTCCCAGACTATGTTTGTAATATTTATTTCTCACACAGAATAAGTCCATTTTTGTACTATGGGGTAGATTGACATAGGCTAGTGCTTTTTCTGTGGACAGTTCTTCCAACATCTTCAATATGCACCTCAGAATTGGATAAGGACGCGCGCAGTTGCGTCCCCGATGTGTCTGTCTTCACTTGTAGCCTGTGAGAAAGACCTGATCACGTGATGGAGAGCCATGTGAGTGAGAAGTGCTTCAGAGAACGCAGCACACATGGAGAAGGGAATACAAATGATTATATTCAGCCCAAGGGCACAACGGTCTACAAAAGGCATGGATTTTTTTAGGGGGCATTACGGCCACACAAAGGGGATGCCACCAGGAAAATCGAGGCATTATCAAGGGCTTGTCAAATTGTGAATGAGAGACTGATGAAGTGTGTACAGCCTGCGCAAAAAAAACTAAGCAGAGATGAGACTCTAAATCATCATTAGAGTCTCATCATGCAGCCTTAGAACGTATTAAAAATCTAAACATATAGCCCTACGTTTGTATCACAACTAAAGTTGCATTAATACATCTAAATTAATCATATAGGAGCCAGGAGATGCTAAACCTGTTTATGTTAATTAATGGTCAATTACCGTGAGACCGGCAGTTATTTGCTTGACAATCACTGGCTGACAAAATTTTATGACGGCCACAGCCCTAGTTCTACCTGGAACCAAAAAGGGTTCTCCTATTGGGAGGGCCGAAGAACCCTTTTGGAGGCCTTTTTTGTAAGAGTGTAGACCAAGGTCATCATCAACAACTAGTGAACAGACTCTCTGAACAGACCCCAGAGGTCTTGGTTTCACCCGGCCCCATCCAGCCATGATCACTAGCATGGGATCAACTAAACACTTCATTTCACAACCAACGCTCAAACAATTAACTGTAGAATATATTTAATATGGTTACGAGGCTGTTGGTTCCAGTTTGGGTTTTGAGGGAGTTGCCCATAGGGTTATGTATGGGTCACGAGGGAGGGGCCGTGAAAGCCAGTAACCCACTAACCACTGGGCTAAGGAGAAGGGTGGGGTGGACTCACTCACTCCCTCCCTACATTACCCACGCCTGTCTCCCATCTCCCCTGACCTCCGTGGGACACTCCAGAACTAATAAATCATATTAGCCTAGCGTGTGGTGCATCATACAGGAGTGATAGAGGACATGGCTTTGCAGGATGCCAGTTAACCTTTAGGACATGAGTGAGTTACACTCTGGTTAACCAGATGACTCACTCAGACCCACCTGTAATGTTTCTCTTTCACGCTCACTCTCATTGCCATGTCCAGGTATGGTTTGGATCTTTGATACAGCACAGCTCGTTGTGTTGACGGTGGATTTGTAACAAAAAGGTCCAGCAACAGAGCACTACAGACCCTTTTTGGATGTACGCAGTTGTTGTGAAAGTTGCATATTGAGTTAGTCGGTACAGTATAGTAAGTACCAGAACTATTCTAGGTCTGGTACAGTGTGCCCCTGTGTGGTTCAGTTCGTAAGAGTGTGGCACTAACAATTCAAAAGTTGTGGATTCATATTATATTATCTGGTCTAGTAGCTAGGTATAGTAGCATACCTGTTGTTGAAGTTGGTGCAGAAGGTATATTAACAGGTATATTATCTGGTCTAGTAGCTAGGTATAGTAGCATACCTGTTGTTGACGTTGGTGCAGAAGGTATATTAACAGGTATAGCAGGTATATTATCTGGTCTAGTAGCTAGGTATAGTAGCATACCTGTTGTTGAAGTTGGGGCAGAAGGTATATTAACAGGTATAGCAGGTATATTATCTGGTCTAGTAGCTAGGTATAGTAGCATACCTGTTGTTGAAGTTGGGGCAGAAGGTATATTAACAGGTATAGCAGGTATATTATCTGGTCTAGTAGCTAGGTATAGTAGCATACCTGTTGTTGAAGTTGGGGCAGAAGGTATATTAACAGGTATAGCAGGTATATTATTTGGTCTAGTAGCTAGGTGTAGTAGCATACCTGTTGTTGAAGTTGGTGCAGTAGCCCAGGTCCTTGCAACCCAGCTGGCAGGGTTCCCTGACGTCAGCCAGACAGGTGATCAGGGGCTTCTCCACAGGGCTGTACTCACACATCTGGTCAAACTCCTGCCACGTCTGAGTTCCCCAGTTTGTGCTGANATACCTGTTGTTGAAGTTGGGGCAGAAGGTATATTAACAGGTATAGCAGGTATATTATCTGGTCTAGTAGCTAGGTATAGTAGCATACCTGTTGTTGAAGTTGGGGCAGAAGGTATATTAACAGGTATAGCAGGTATATTATCTGGTCTAGTAGCTAGGTATAGTAGCATACCTGTTGTTGAAGTTGGGGCAGAAGGTATATTAACAGGTATAGCAGGTATATTATCTGGTCTAGTAGCTAGGTATAGTAGCATACCTGTTGTTGACGTTGGTGCAGAAGGTATATTAACAGGTACAGCAGGTATATTATCTGGTCTAGTAGCTAGGTATAGTAGCATACCTGTTGTTGAAGTTGGAGCAGAAGGTATATTAACAGGTATATTATCTGGTCTAGTAGCTAGGTATAGTAACATACCTGTTGTTGAAGTTGGGGCGGAAGGTATATTAACAGGTATAGCAGGTATATTATTTGGTCTAGTAGCTAGGTATAGTAGCATACCTGTTGTTGAAGTTGGGGCGGAAGGTATATTAACAGGTATAGCAGGTATATTATTTGGTCTAGTAGCTAGGTGTAGTAGCATACCTGTTGTTGAAGTTGGTGCAGTAGCCCAGGTCCTTGCAACCCAGCTGGCAGGGTTCCCTGACGTCAGCCAGACAGGTGATCAGGGGCTTCTCCACAGGGCTGTACTCACACATCTGGTCAAACTCCTGCCACGTCTGAGTTCCCCAGTTTGTGCTGATCTCCTGACACATATCCCTGTAGGGGACAAAACAGAGTTACTTTGAAAGAAAAAGGAAAGCTGTACACTCTAGCACCTCCGATGTAATTATTTATTCACCAACGTTTCCACAGAAAGCTGTCCTTCTCAGGGCTTCACGACCAAACAGAGTTAATCATAGACAGACAACACAAGCATGTAAAAACATCAACTCGGCCTCCCAAGTGGCGCAGTGGTCTAAGATTCTGGGTTCGAGTCCAGACTCTGTCGCAGCCGGCCGCGACCTGGAGACCCATGGGACGGCGCACAATCGGCCCAGCATCGTACGGATTAGGGGAAAGTTTGGCCAGCAGGGATGTCCTTGTCCCATCGCGCACTAGTGACTCCTGTGGTGGGCCAGGTGAAGTGCACGCTGACACGGTCGCCAGGTGTACGGTGTTTCCTCTCGACACATTGGTGCAGCTGGCTTCCGGGTTAAGAGGGCATTGGGTCAAGAAGCAGTGTGGCTTGGTTGGGTTGTGTTTCGGAGGACGCACGGCTCTCGACCTTCGCCTCTCCCGAGTCCGTACGGGAGTTGCAGCAATGAGACAAGACTGTAACTACCAATTGGATACCATGAAATTGGGGAGAAAAAGGGGTAAAAAAAAAAAAAACATCAACTCAAATGTTCAGAGACTTTATATTTATTTTGATCAGGTGTACAGAACTGTTGTCCTGGAAACCAACCCTATGACCTTAAGTTACCTGCATACAATGGAAGACCCTTTCTACACTATAATCATTTATATCTACACTATATATACAGCAGTATGTGGACACCCCTTCAAATTACTGGATATGGCTATTTCAGGCACACTCGTTGCTGACAGGTATATAAAATTGAGCACACAGCCATGCAATCTCCATAGACAAACATTGGCAGTAGAATGGCCTTACTGAAGAGCTCAGTGACTTTCAACGTGGCACCGTCATAAGACGCCACCTTTCGTCAAAAGTCAGTTCGTCAAATTTCTGCCCTGCTAGAGCTGCCCCACTCAACTGTAAGTGCTGTTATTGTGAAGTGGAAACTTATAAGAGCAACAACGCCCCCGTGCACAAAGCGAGGTCCATACAGAAATGGTTAGTCGAGATTAGTGTGGAAGAACTTGACTGGCCTGCACAGAACCCTGACCTCAACCCCATTGAACACCTTTGAGATGAATTGGAACGCTGACTGCAAGCCAGGCCCAATCGCCCAACATCAGTGCCCGACCTCACTATGTGGCTGAAGCAAGTCCCGCAGCAATGTTCCAACATCTAGTAGAAAGCCTTCCCAGAGTGTGGAGGCTGTCATAGCAGCAAAGGGGGACCAACTCCATAATAATTACCATGATTTTGGAATGTTCGACAAGCAGGTGTCCACATACAAAAATAGATACACTACATTACCAAAATGTAAGAACTTTTTTTGGGGGGGGTGGGTTAGAATATATACATATTTCTTTACTTTCACCCATTTTTTCTCCCCAATTGGTAGTTACAGTATTGTCCCATCGCTGCAACTCCCCTACAGACTCGGGAGAGGCGAAGGTCGAGAGCCATGCGTCCTCCAAAACACACTGCTCGCTTAACCCGGAAGCCAGCCGGACCAAGGAAAGAGGAAGGAAACACTGTGTGTCGGAGGAAACACTGTGCGCCGCCTCATGGTTCTCCCGGATCGAACCCGGGTGAGTAGTGACGCCTCAAGCACTGTGATCCACCGCTGCGCCACTCGGGAGTTACCTTTTACACTTTATTCAGACAGTTGGAAACAGAGGGGGGGACAGGCAAGTAGGACAACGTAGGAAGGGTGGACACAGGGCTTGAACCCTAGTCTCCGGTGGGGAGAAGTATGTGACAGGTTGGGAATGTTACCACTATCTGAAAGCCATTGTAATCACTACAAGCATCTCATCAGAGTACAACTAACCGGCACAGTGAGGTATTGGCTTTGTAGCAGCAGTGCAGCTTGGCACCGTCCATCTTGGCGGTAGGCGAAGTCTCCATCTCGCTCTTGGTGGGGGGGTGGGCGCTGCCCAGGAAGCACTGCCACAGCGGGTCCTGGGGCAGTGGCTGGCTGCCACACTCATTGATCAGGCCCTCCATAATCTCGTGCTCTGTGGTCATGGTGCGCAGGATGCGCCGGCACGCCACCTGGCAGTGGGGCTCATCGGCCCGGTCGCAGCAGTACAGGCCTGGACGGACAGACAGATGGATGGATGGACATTGACTTTTGCACACTTTGTTAGATTACAGCCTTATTCTAAAATTACATTTTTCCTCATCGATCTACACACAATGCCCCATTTGACAAAGCAAAAACAGGTTGTAAGAAATGTTTGCAAATGTATTAAAAATAAAAAACAGAAATACCTTATCTACATAAGTATTCAGACCCTTTGCTATGAGACTCGAAATTGAGCTCAGGTGCATCCTGTTTCCATTGATCATCCTTGAGATGTTTCTACAACTTGATTGGAGCCCACCTGTAGTAAATTCAATTGATTGGACATGATTTGGAAAGGGACACAGCTCTCTATATAAGGTCCCACAGTTGACAGTGCATGTTAGAGCAAAAACCAAGCCATGAGGTCAAAGGAGTTATCCGTAGAGCTCCGAGACAGGATTGTGTCGAGGGACAGATCTGGGGAAGGGTACCAAAAAATGTCTTCGTAGAGCTGGCCGCCCAGCCAAACTGAGCAATCAGGGGAAGAAGGGCTTTGGTCAGGGAAGTGACTAAGAACCCGATGGTCAGTCTGACAGAGCTCCAGAGTTCCTCTGTGGAGATGGGAGAACTTTCCAGAAGGACAAACATCTCTGCAGCACACCACCAATCAGGCCTTTATGGTAAATGAAATCAAATGTTATTTGCACCAAATACGACAATGTAGTTCAAGAAATATAGTTTTTCAGTAGAGCGGCCAGACGGAAGCCACTCTTCAGTAAAAGGCACATGACAGCCCGCTTGGAGTTTGCCAAAAGGCACCTAAAGGACTCAGACCATGAGAAACAATATTCTCTGGTCTGATGAAACCAAGATTGAACTCTTTTGCCTGAATACCAAGCGTCTAGTCTGGAGGAAACCTGGCACCATTCCTATGGTGAAGCATGGTGGTGGCAGCATCATGCTTTGGGACTCAGCGTCAGGGACTGGGAGACTAGTCAGGATTGAGGGAAAAATGAACGGAGCAAAGTATAGAGAGATCCTTGATGAAAACCTGCTCCAGAGAGCTCAGGACCTCAGACTGGGGTGAAGGTTCATCTTCCAACAGGACAATGACCCTAAGCACACAGCCAAGACAACGCAGGAGTGGCTTCAGGACACGTTTCTGAATGTCCCAGCCAGAGCCCGGACTTGAACCCGATAAAACATATCTGGAGAGACCTGAAAATAGCGGTGCTGTGACGCTCCCCATCCAACCTAACAGACCTTGAGAGGATCTGCAGAGAAGAATGAGAGAAACTCCCCAAATACAGGTGTGCCAAGCTTGTAGTGTCATACCCAAGAGGCTGTAATCGCTGCCAAAGGTGCTTCAACAAAATATTGAGTAAAGGGTTTGAATACTTATGTAACTCTGTGTTGTTGTTTGTGTCGCAGTGCTTTGCTTTATCTTGACCAGGTTGCAGTTGTAAATGAGAACTTGTTCTCAACTTGCCTACCTGTATTATGACATCAGATAGAACTACCTGGTTAAATAAAGGTGAAATAAAAAAACAAAAATAAATGTAATATTTCAGTTTTGTATTTTTAATACATTTGCAAAAATCTCACAAAAACTGTGTTTGCTTTGTCATAATGGGATATTGTGTGTAGGTTGATGAGGACATTTAAATCCATTTTAGAATAAGGCTGTAACGAAACAAAATGTGGAAAAAGTCAAGGGGTCTGAATACTTTCCGAATGCACTGCACCAAGTGATAGCCAGGGACTGGAGGAATGCAACACAGAAACAAGATACACACTGGATATAGGGCTGCTGATATATATACACACTCACTGTCTATGGGGCTCCTGATTGGGTAGGACTTGGTGTAGTTGCCCACACAGCCAATGAGCTCGGGGCTGATGCTCTGGCAGTATTCCTTGACGGCCTTGATTTGCGAGACGGTGGGGGAGGAGTCTGTCCGGAAGATGGCCTGGCAATACTCTCTGCAGTTGGTGTGTCTCCCTGCATAGCTGCAGCACACCGAGCCCACTGACACAGCACACAACACACAACACACAGAGAGACAACACAGTTACAATATGCTGTCCATTCACTTCAATGGAATAGTAAATATAATTAAGGCTATTTAAACTATTTCTGTCTTGAAGTAGCCTTTAGCTTCATACAATATATGACAGACATTGCAAACATGATCAACATTCAAACACAAGGAGTTAATTACAATATAATAGACTTCCAGGATTTCCTAGAGAATAGTCTGATTAAATATGCATGGTGAACATTGGAGGTGATCTGCTAGACTTCAGGAAGTGCAAGACCTTACATCCTCAAAATCTCCCCAAAGGCATGTCTGTCACATCTGTGGTGGGCGTGTCTGCAGGGCAGTTTCACACCAATGCGTTGCAGCTCCTAATACAAATAAGGGATTCATCGCCTGACTGACTGATTAAATAATTTCTGCGGACCAAAGGCACGTAAACACGGCTCGTAAAGCAGTGCTGATTTCATGTTTATTCATTTTACATAGATATGTTTTGTCATTTAGCAGATGCTCTTATCCAGAGCGACTTACAGTCCTGAATACATACATCTACATACTTTTTCATACTAGTCCACCGTGGGAATCTAACCCACAACACTGGCGTTGCAAGCGCCATGCTGTACCAACTGAGCCACGTCACACTCTGATTGGTGCACTTAGGTTAGCGTCTTGTTGTAGAGAATGTTGGAAACTTACTCTCATTTTTGGTGATACAGCTGTGCAGTGGTTTCTGTAAAGTACAAGAAAAACACTTTTGTGATCAAACATACCATTATTGAACGACCATTATTGAGTCAGCCATTATTGAACAACCATTATTGAACAACCATTGTTGAACAACCATTATTGAGTCAGCCATTATTTAACAACCATTGTTGAACAACCATTATTGAGTCAGCCATTATTTAACAACCATTATTGAACAACCATTATTGAGTCCGCTCTATTCATGACATTTCTATCTGAAATAATAGACCTGTTTCTCTTCTCTCTCTATGGAGACCTCATCCACTGTCCTGTCCTCAGTAGAGTTAAACCTCCATCAGAAACTCACTGTCCTGTCCTCAGTAGAGTTAAACCTCTATCAGAAACTCACTGTCCTCTTCTCAGTACAGTTAAACCTCCATCAGAAACTCACTGTCCTGTCCTTAGTACAGTTAAATCTCCATCAGAGACTCACTATCCAGCTATGTTTTTTGCTTGTTTGGAATGAGGAGGTGAGCCAGATGAAAGGAGTCCTCTGCTAGCACGTCTCTAGGCTACGCTAGGCTAAGCTAATAGCTATGCTATTCTATTCTACGCTAATAGCTAAGGTAAGCCAGAGCCATATACATGTACACTGAGTGCACAGAACATTAGGAACACCGTTTTGCCCTCAGAACAGCCTCATTTCGTTGGGGCATGGACTCTACAAGGGGTCGAAAGCGTTCAACCCCAGCAACGTTCTAGTTCTTGACATATTCAAACCAGTGCACCTGGCACCTACTACTATACCCAGTTCAAAGCCACTTAAATATTTTGTCTTGCCTATTCACCCTCTGAAGGACACACATACTCAATTCATGTCTCAATTGTCTCAAGGCTTAAAAATGATTCTTTAACCTGTCTCCTCCCCTTTATCTACACTGATTGAAGTGGATTTAACAGGTGATAATTAACGCTTCTGCGTTCTGATGTTTATTTCTGATAGTTTTCAAAACCTATGAAGATGTCCAGTGAAAGCAGATATGCAATTTGTTGACACTCCACCACAGTAAAGACTTGGATACACAATATCCCGAATGCTAATCAATAAAAACGTTGGTTAAATTCACTGCTCTGTTTTGCTTGTTTACAGCAGGCCATTTCATAGGGAACTGTCAGAGGCGCTCCCGTATATATATATATATATATATATATATATATATATATATATATATTATATACACACACACAGTGGTATAAAGTACTTAAGTAAAAATACTTGAAAGTACTACTTAAGTAGTTTTTTGGGGTATCTGTACTTTACTATTTATATTTTTAACAACTTTTACTTCACTACATTCCTAAAGACAATGATGTACTTTCTACTCCATACATTTTCCCTGACACCCAAAAGTACTTGTTAGATTTTGAATGCTTAATCAGAGTGATTTTTCCACAAAAAGACAGGTATTTTCCTTTCCATGTTAGCAAGATCTTATCTATTTGTGCTAACATTCTATAAAAATGTTTTGGAGTGACATCATTTCTTTCTTTCGGGATTTGTATACCGAGTATGTCCACATCCCCGTCAGACCATTTTATTGGTAAACTACACAGTAATGTAAAAGTTGTATTTTTTTGTGATCCAATGCATAATATAGTACACTTATCATCACTTGGTTTAATCCAGAGAGGTTAGAAAAAGTATATAGATCCTCTAAGAGGCTGTGGAGGGATCCAAATTATGGATTTAAAAGGAAACATGAATCATCAGCGTATAATGATTTGCTATTGAAATCCATGTATAATAGCTCCTAGGTTGCAGTACCTATGGCTTCCACTAGATGTCAACAGTCTTTATACAGTGTTTGGAGGCTTTGAGCAGAACTGAAAGAGGAAATAGTCAAGGGACTATTTCTTGGCAATTGTCAGATTTCAAAAAGGCTTTACGGCGAAAGCACAACATTTGATTGTTTGAGGATAGCACCTACAATATTTACCCATTAGCATAAATTCATAAACCAGCGCGGTTCACACAAAACCCATTTCACAGCGAAAACAAATCCCTTACCTTTTGAAGAACTTCTGCTGAGGGCTTCCCAAGTGTCCAACGAAGACATCCAATGGTTATTTTGTTAGAAAAAGTCATTTATTATATCCATAAATCTCTGTTTGGTTGGCGCGTTATGTTCAGAAAATCCAATGTCGAATCGCCCATTGAAACGTGAAGAGAATGCGTTCAAATATACCTATAAACTTTTCCTAAACAAATCAAATACCAGTTATAATGCATCCTTAGCTATCCTTTTATGAATATTAGCGATAATATTTCACTCGGATGGTCACCTATACGTTATATAAGTAAAATAAAGTGGGGCGTGCAGTCAGACTCGCGCCCGAGAAATCTTGCTGACATTTCAGGTCCCCTGACCATTTCCTGTTCCTATCCGTTCCTCTTACTCCAATCACTCCCAATCTTTGTATATAGACTGTTGACATCTAATGGAAACCATAGGTACTGCAATCCAGGAGCTGGATTGCCTTGAAGTCAATGGGCAGAGTGTCAAACAGAGCAAAGGTCACCAAAAACTGCATTTCCGGATGGATTTTCCTCGGTTTTCGCCTGCTATATCAGTTCTGTTATACTCACAGAGTGTTTCCTATCCAATAGTACTAATTATGTGCATATCCTATTTTCTGAGCCTGAGTGGCAGGCATTTTGCTTTGGGCACGCCAGACTCTCCAAAACAGTCACCTCACCTGCCGCTCCCTAAGAAGTTAATTAATATCACCACTTTTGAATTTCTTTGCCCATGGGAGAAATATATTTTGCCCCCCCCCCAGTCATTTTGGTAATTTCACCAATTGACATAATGGGATACAGGTTCCAAATCTATTTATCATAATATATGTTTGTAAACTCACCATTAAAAAGTAGCATAGTGATTGAGTGTCCATATAGCTGTACCATAATATTTGCATTGCTACTAGGTAAACCTCCAATTGTTCACCACTATTCCACCCGCTAAAACCCCTCCCCATTCCAAGTTGGGTTGTGTATACCCAATGACCGGCAGACCACCCCCATCCCCCCGGATCCCAGGGCCCCCAAGAGACCGGGACCCATTCTTGGAAAAGAGCACACAGTGCCACCCACAGAACAGAAGCAGATCAACTTCCAAAAGCATTTCCATCGCTCCCGTATTGTGACATCACAAACAATTCAATAATAAAGTTCTATATGGTCACTAAAATGGCGGCAGTTCTAAAACCTGGCCTGACTCTCTCTCTCATATATACATATATATATATATATATATATATATATATATGGCTCTGAGCTAAGCCATCTTCTTAGCGGGAGTAGATGAGTTCACTCCTTTCTTCCTTTGACAAGACAGGCTCCAATTAGAGCTTAGATAATGACCTTCCTTTAAAGCAGTGTTATTCAAACTTTTTCAGCAGAGACCATATTTTTTTGCAAACATTTCTGCAAACCCCATTTTTTTTCACCTGAATTTCTGGCTACCCCACTAGTCCCCAAATCTAATGACACAGCCTTAAAACCAGTAGGAAGTAAACATTTTTTTTTACATTAAATAGCCTTAAATAGATTACAATTTGATCTCTCTTCTCAAAATGAATACATTTACTTAATAGATGCATATTTTTCAAACTATCTCAAAAACGTTTGTATATATTAATCCATACAATAATCTATCCTCTTAATTGTTTGCAAAAAAAAATGTATTACCCCACTAGGGGGTAATTGAATACCACTGCTTTAGAGTGCTACACGGACAGGAAATAACCTCATAAAGAGGGGTGGGGAGGAGGACCGCAAAGAAGTACCGCTTCCTTTATCTCGTCAAACAGCACTGAGGTTTTAAAGGCCAGGGAAATGCAGCCAGAGACTACATACCGTCTCTCAAAGTCAACAGTATGTGTGATACTCAATTTAAAGCACATTCCACTACACAAAACACAACATTGTTTTACATACCTCTGGGTCTTTTTTGCATACTCTTGTGATGTCGGTCTTGGATGATGCCTATAGGGTCAGAGAATGAGAAATTAGGTGACGTGCAAATGGATAAGGCTACAACGGGCCATACTAACTTCCTCTCTCACCTGCTTGCACTCCCTGCGGCACTCGGCCGAGATGGCCAGCTCACAACAGCCCAGGCCCACCCAACCATCGGACTTCCTGGACGACCCTGTAGACAAAACAAAAATGGTTGACGTTACCCACAAACCCTTGATGGGTGTAGCATTATCAGAATTAAAGTATGGATTAACTTTATCCTCTGGCGGGGGGTTTGCAAAACATTTAGACATTTATGGGCAGCATATTAAACTGTGGACATATATGGACTTTTAGTGTGGGCTCAGTGGGTACAAAGTGTTGAGCTAAGCAACAATGTTTTTGCATCTGGGAGGCATTATGTTCTGACAGGTAGATTTGTCTGTAACGGCACCGTATCCCTTGGAAACGCTCCCCCCATAGCTTACCAGGTAGTGTGGAGTTGATGCAGATCCAAAGCGCATTCTGTGAAACAGAGAGAAAAGGTAATTTCATTATGAACAGAGGACCAATGCCAAAACAAGCAAGAGAACAAGGAAAGAAAATGCCCAGTTCATAACAGGAGGACAGGTTGTTTTGATGTACAGAGGTTTTTCTGGAGTTGGACAAAATTCAAAGGAAGGAGCCACATGGAAGACCTCTGTTAGGGGCCTTAGTGAAAGTAAGAATGTCCGTTCATTTCTAGAAATTCTGTCTTAGTTTTTGTCTTTCATCTCTCAACAGGAAATTATATCAGATAACTAGTGGATCTTTGGGTGAAACAGCATACTGTAATTTACTGCAGGGGCTATTGAATTTCATAGAGAACATTTATTTCTTTATATGACTGCCGTCTAATTAAAAAGTATATTCATGCAGTGGAAACAGAGACAGATAAACCACACAAACTCATAAGAGCTTTGTGGTAAAATATTGTGGGATTTATAACACACAGCAATAAACACAAACATCCCAGGCACGTATGAATAAAGAACATGACGCATGGAGAAGGAGCAGTGAGTGGCCCAGAGAGCATTCTCTGTCTCTAGCCCTAAACAAGATAATAAACTATATAAACTGGATATTGTCTGAGATTCAGCTCAGTCCCTCATGTCTGTTGGCTCTCGAACAGAGGAGCCACTTGTCAGGAAGCTTCACCATCCTTTACGATAACGACGGAGAGAAATGGTATCTCTACATGAACTATAAACATAATTTGTGATGAAGGGGAACCTAAGAAGATTTAGGAGCATGAAGGACGACTGGCGGTGGAGGGTGGATTTTAGCAGCCCTCAAGGTACAACTACTATTAGACCTCAACAAGCCAAGAAACAGTCCCTTATAAACAATCCCTTGGAAATAACCCCTTAGAAACAACCCCTTGGAAACAATCCCTTGGAAGCAATCCCTTGGAAACATTCCCTTGGAAACATTCCCTTGGAAACATTTCCTTGGAAACAATCCCTTGGAAACAACCCCTTAGAAACAATCCCTTGGAAGCAATCTCTTAGAAACATTCCCTTGGAAACAATCCCTTGGAAACAATCCCTTAGAAACAATCCCTTGGAAGCAATCTCTTAGAAACATTCCCTTGGAAACAATCCCTTGGAAACAATCCCTTGGAAACAATCTCTTAGAAACAATCCCTTGGAAACAATCCCTTGGAAACAATCTCTTAGAAACAATCTCTTAGAAACAATCTCTTAGAAACAATCTCTTAGAAACAATCCCTTGGAAACAATCTCTTGGAAACAATCCCTTGGAAACAATCCCTTGGAAACAATCTCTTAGAAACAATCCCTTGGAAACAATCCCTTGGAAACAACCCCTTGGAAACAACCCCTTGGAAACAACCCCTTGGATTTAATACTTTGATACTTTTTTGATACTTCTTTAACACTTTGATACTTCTTTAATACTTTGATACTTCTTTAATACTTTTTTTATACTACTTTGATACTTCATTAATACTTATTTGATACTTCTTTAATACTTCTTTAATACTTCTTTGATACTTCTTTGATATTTATTTGGTATTTCTTTGTACCTTTAGTAAGACCAGGTACAATAGACTTGTGAATAATGCTTATAAGCTTTGCCATAGCCACAGATACATTTCCTGTGTCATAATGAAAGATTTTGTAGCCAACTTTATTACAGCCACGGAAGGCTATATTTAGATCAGAAATCCCCACTTACCATAGACTCAGGGCAGTAGCTTGGTAATCGCTGTAGTAGGTGCTTCAAACGAGATTCGCTTTTTATGGTGGTGAGCTGGAAACAGAAAGCAGTGTTATATTGTATTCAAAACATGTTTTCACCAAGAACAAGCTCCAAACATTTGATCTGAGACCTCTGTAAACAGGTTTTGTATCATTAAATGGTCATTATCAATCTTGAGTTCATTTAACAACATTATAGTACCTTCCCCAAATGGCAAAAGGGGTTCGCACTTGGCTCTCTAGGCCGTGTGACACTGCTACATAAAACAAACCGGGCAGGGCCAATGACAGCTGACGACTGCAGCGTTATCAACAAAGGGTGAAGAAGAGCTGTTGGTTGACTCTCACAAGGCCTGGGAGAATCCTGCGCCTGCCAACACTCTCTGGCTTAGTGCACGGTCATGAAATTAGCTCTGGGAGGTTTAGAACCACTTAGTAAGAGCTTTCTAAAGAACTACACAAATGATGGGAGCTGGGAGTTGATGTTGTTTTTGGTTGGTCTCCTTCACTCCTTTGTTGTTTCACTTCATAAATAGGACCACCGTTGGATTCATTGTGAGAAACTGTACACTTTAACTTGAGGTTATAACGTAACATCTGAATAATTTGTAGTAGAGTGCAGTAGTAGTAGAGCACAGTAGAGTATTTCTACACTAAAGCGGAGTTCAGGCCCAACTGTTGAACCAGATCTTCCCTATGACTATGATACATCCCCACCACCAGGCGTCTGCAAAAAAGCTGGCTTGTTCTGCTTTCTGTTCATGCATTCTAACCATTCATCATCATTACTCCATGTTCTATCTAGATAGCACATTCTTATTTGTGAGGTGAAATAAATGTAGGTTTACGCTGGGGATTGACGGACAGTAATTTCATACAGTCGCAACGTTCAAAAACAAAAGCAGATGTCGAGCGGTGATTTCTTGGCCGTTAATCAAAGAAATCTCCAGAACACTACAAAGGCAAGGCCATGAAAACGCACAACCTACTCAGGCCATTTCTAAAACATTTTCCTCTCTTTCTCTCTGTCTTTGAAGGATAAATAAATGTCCTTTCAGAGGCTGAAGGCCTCCCCTCATCAAAGAGGTAGCCGACCCTCCATTAAGAAATAGAAGGGAGTTTACATGGAGCCCTGTGGCACACCCCTGAAAAAAAACCTTTCTCTGCAGAAACATAGCAGCTTGGCACAACGCTAACAAGACAGCCATTGTCCCTCTGTCCTCTTCCCGCTTCTTTCTCTCTCTCTCTCTCTCTCTCACTCTCTTGCTTTCTCTCCAATCTATATGCCATTTGTTTCTCTCTCTCTCCCCCTCCCTCTCTCTCTCTCTACCTCTCTCTCTCTCCCTCCCTCCACCTCTCTCTCCCTCCACCTCTCCCTCCACTTCTCCCTCCCTCTCAGTAGCAGGTGCAGTGCTGGGGACAGGGCAACCAATACAGCATAAATCAGTCTCTCTCTCTCTCTCACTCTCTCTCTCTCTTTAAAGGGGAGGGGAGGGTGGTGCTGGTGGTACTCCCCCAATAACAACCCACTGAAATGGGCTAGGGGTTAACTGTGTCCTGCGTACTGTGTGCTCAACCCTTTTTGATTCTAGGCCTTCCAGATGTCTCATGTCTTAGTGATGTAAAGAAGGCACTGAAGGTAATGATCCATGAAGTGTGCTCTGCCTTGGGCGATTCCTTCACTATGATAAATAACAATAAGATGCAAAGATAGAGAGAAAGAGAGGGGGGGGCGAGATGGAGAGTGAGAACATTATCTACTTCACTTGCTTTGGCAATGTTAACATATGTTTCCCATGCCAATAAAGCCCCTTGAATTGAGAGAATGGGGGGGGAGACAGGGAGAACTTTTATACAAGCTCTCACTGCTACACTTCGAAGGACAGAAAACCCCATTTCATTTCAGCGCTTTTCATCAAATAGTCTATCCAGCTACAAATAATACTGAGACCCTTGTTCTGGGGCTCTTTCACTCTTGTGCTCTACTTCATGCCCTGTGTGTGTGTGTTCAGTCTGTGGCCTCCTTTACCTGATCGCATGCTTCCCAACATGGTGAGAGCTCCTCAGCATGGTGGCAGCAGGAGGAATCTGTGGAGGAAAAACACAGACAGAGAGAGAGAGAGAGAGGGAGAGAGAGAGAGAGAGAGAGAGACAGAGAGAGGGGGGGAGAGAGAGAGAGACAGAGAGAGACAGAGAGAGAGACAGAGAGAGAGAGAGAGGAGAGAGAGAGAGAGAGTAAAAGGCGCTGCATGGTCAAACCGACGTCTGCCTTGGCCGTGCAGCATTTACGGTGACATGGCCTCTGCAGAAGTCAGGACATTCATACTTCTTGCGCTTCGCAGAGCTGTTGTGAAGGAAGTTCTCAAGGAAGTGAGTTTGTGTTCATACAGGACCTCCCACCCTCACCTTCGTCAACCAATCACGTCAATGCAGAGCTATACGAAGCCCTCTGCATTGTTGCAAAATTTTGAGAGGCGCACATCAATGCAGTATGGAGCTCGATTTGGCCTCTGCATGCCTCCGGAAGCTCTGCACTTTCGGATCAAGCATAAATTGGCTTTTAGTCTTTGCTTTATTACAGCAGCACTCCCCACCTTGCTTCATCTTAAGCCCCGGCAGCTCCGGAGAGACTTTTCCAGGTGGCACCTAGAAATCCCCCCATATACGGTACCAGTCAAAAGTTTGGACACACCTACTCATTCCAGACTTTTCTACATTGTAGAATAATAGTGAAGACATCAAAACTATGAAATAACACATATGAAATCATGTAGTAACCAAAAAAGTGTTAAACAAATCAACAATATTTTATATTTGAGATTCTTCAAAGTAGCCACCCTTTGCCTTGATGGCAGCTTTGCACACTCTTGGCATTCTCTCAACCAGCTTGGCGCCTTACATTTCACCAGGTAGTGTCGGGAGTGGCCCGCTAGCGCGCCGCTACTCCCTAAGTAGTTAACACTTTTTTGGTTGCTACACGATTCCATATGTGTTATTTCATAGTTTTGATGTCTTCACTATTATTCTACAATGTAGAAAATAATACAAATAAAGAAAAACCCTGAAATGAGTAGGTGTGTCCAAACTTTTGACTGGTACTATATATGTAATGGATTAACAGTGGCTCAGTGATGTATTGATATTGGTATTACAGAGGAGCTTATGTACAGTGCATTCGGAAAGTATTCTGTCCCCTTCCCTTTTTCCACGTTTTGTTATATTACAGCCTTATTCTAAAATTGATACAATTATTTATTGTTCTCTTCAATCTACACAAAATACCCCATAACGACAAAGTGAAAACAGGTTTTTAGACATTTTTGTAAATATATTAAAAATCAAAAACAGAAATATCTTTTTAACACAAGTATTCAGACCCTTTTCTGTGAGACTGGAAATTGAGCTCAGGTGCATCCTGTTTGCATTGATCATCCTTGGGATGATTCTACAACTTGATTTGAGTCCACCTGGGGTAAATTCAATTGATTGGACATGATTTGGAAAGGCACACACCTGTTTATAAACTCAGCAAAAAAAGAAATGCCCCTTTTTCAGGACCCTGTCTTTCAAAGATAGTTTGTAAAAATCCAAATAACTTCACAGATCTTCATTGTAAAGGGTTTAAACACTGTTTCCCATGCTTGTTCAATGAACCATAAACAATTAATGAACATGCACCTGTGGAACGGTCGTTAAGACACTAACAGCTTACAGACGATAGGCAATTAAGGTCACAGTTATGAAAACTTAGGACACTAAAGAGGCTTTTCTACTGACTCTGAAAGACACCAAAAGAAAGATGCCCAAGGTCCCTGCTCATCTGCGTGAAAGTGCCTTAGGCATGCTGCAAGGAGGCATGAGGACTGCAGATGTGGCCAAGGCAATAAATTGCAATGTTCGTACTGTGAGATGCCTAGGACTGCGCTACAGGGAGACAGGACGGACAGCTGATCGTCCTCACAGTGGCAGACCACGTGTAACAACACCTGCACAGGATCGGTACATCCGAACATCACACCTGTGGGACAGTTACAGTTACACGATGGAACGCACAATCCCTCCATCAGTGCTTAGACAGTCCGCAATAGGCTGAGAGAGGCTGGACTGAGGGCTTGTAGGCCTGTTGTAAGGCAGGTCCTCACCAGACATCACCGGCAACAACGTCACCTATGGGCACATACCCACCATCGCTGAACCAGACAGGACTGGCAAAAGTGCTCTTCACTGACGTGTTGTGGTTTTGTCTCACCAGGGGTGATGGTCGGATTCGCGATTATCGTCGAAGGAATGAGCGTTACACCAAGGCCTTTACTCTGGAGCGGGATTGATTTGGAGGTGGAGGGTCCGTCATGGTCTGGGTGGTGTGTCACAGCATCACCGGACTGAGATTGTTGTCACAGGGAAGAATTCCTCCTCCCTCATGTGGTACCCTTCCTGCAGGCTCTCCTGACATGACCCTCCAGCATGACAAAGCCACCAGCCATACTGCTCGTTCTGTGCGTGATTTCCTGCAAGACAGGAATGTCAGTGTTCTGCCAAGAGCCCGGAACTCAATCCCATTGAGCACGTCTGGGACCTGTTGGATCGGAGGGTGAGGGTTAGGGCCATTCCCCCCAGAAATGTCAGGAAACTTGCAGGTGCCTTGGTGGAAGAGTGGGGTAATATCTCACAGCAAGAACCCGCAAATCTGTTGTAGTCCATGAGGAGGAGATGCACTGCAGCACTTAATGCAGCTGGTGGCCACACCAGGTACTGACTGTTACTTTGATTTTGACCCCCCCCTTTGTTCAGGGACACAATATTCAATTTCTGTTAGTCACATGTCTGTGGAACTTGTTCAGTTTATGTCTCAGTTGTTGAATCTTGTTATGTTCATACAAATATTTACACATGTTAAGTTTGCTGAAAATAAACGCAGTTGACAGTGAGAGGTCGTTCCTTTTTATAAGGTCCTACAGTTGACAGTGCAAGTCAGAGCAACAACCAAGCCATGAGGTCGAAGGAATTGCCCGTAGCGCTCCGAGACAGGATTGTGTAGAGGAACAGATCTGGGGAAGGGTACCAAAAAATGTCTGTAGCATCGAAGGTCCCCAAGAACACAGTGGCCTCCATCATTCTTAAATGAAAGTAGTTTGGAACCACCAAGACTTTTCCTAGAGCTGGCCGCCCGGGCCAATCTGAGCAATTGGGTGAGAATGGTCACACTGACAGAGCTCCAGAGTTCTTCTGTGGAGATGGGAGAACCTTCCAGAAGAACAACCATCTCTGCAGCACACTACCAATCAGAACTTTATGGTAGAGTGGCAAGACGTAAGCCACTCCTCAGTAAAAGGCACATGAAAGCCCGCTTGCAGTTTTCCAAAAGGCACCTAAAGAGTCTCAGACCATGAGAAACAAGATTCTCTGGTCTGATGAAACCAAGATTAAACTCTTTGGCCTGAATGCCAAGCGTCACGTCTGGAGGAAACCAGGCACCATCCCTACGTTGAAGCATAATGGTGGCAGCATCATTCTGTGGGGATGTTTTTCAGCAGCAGGGACTGGGAGACTAGTTACGATCGAGGCAAAGATGAAGTACAGACAGATCCTTGATGAAAACCTCCTCCAGAGCGCTCAGGAGCTCAGACTGGGACGAAGGTTCACCTTCCAACAGGACAACGACCCTAAGCACACGGCCAAGACAACACAGTAGTGGCTTTGGGACAAGTCTCTGAATGTCCTTGAGTGGCCCAGCCAGAGCCCGGATTTGAACCCAATCGAACATCTCTGGAGAGACCTGAAAATAGCTGTGCAGCGACACTCTCCATCCAACCTATTTTGTGTAGATTGATGAGGGAAAAAAACTATTTAATCAAGTTAAGGCTGTAACTAAATGTGGAAAAAGTCAAGGGTTCTGAATACTTTCCGAATGCACTGTACATTTATCTTAAGCCATCCCTTTAATTTAAACACGGTGTACCTTTTAGTTAGAATTTTGTCAACAGACTCACTAGAATATGGAGAGAACTGGTTCAGAATAATAGGGATCACTGAAATAAATCCATCTAATTATATGCATATTCATCTCTGTTTCAGCACCAATTGTTAGATTTAAAAATACTCTATT
Organism: Hucho hucho; assembly: GCA_003317085.1. Classification (NCBI taxonomy): domain Eukaryota; kingdom Metazoa; phylum Chordata; class Actinopteri; order Salmoniformes; family Salmonidae; genus Hucho; species Hucho hucho. The sequence goes on from QNTS01005482.1 coordinate 45,447, forward strand.
GTAGATTATTTACGGTTCGGAAAAGTATTTATGAATGAAAAAAAAAGGTTTGGAGAGCATTTACGCACGAAAGAAAAATAAAACGGTCATTTCATTCATGCGTTGTGTTTGCACTCTGCTCCATAACGATTTAATTAACCTTTCTTCTTTATTATCAACTGGTACTAATGATCCTCAGCAACAACTACACAGCCAGAGAGGTGTTTACAGAGGAAGCAAAATGAAGGTAAATGAAACAATGTGATTAAATTGAATGATAATGTAGGCTTTACCAACTGAAGGGAACTAACAGTTAACTGGCAATTAAATATGTGTGATTATTAGGCCTACTGACCGTCTATACTGATAGTGGCTAATATTTAAGTGATAATGCCAGAGAAGCCGGTGTTTGGATGATATACTGGCACGGGTGTTGTTAGGCCCGAGACAAAGTCGAGGGTAGGCAAACCGTGCCAATATATCCACCAAACACCGACTTCAAGGGCATTATCACTTTTATACAACGGGTTACCAACATATTTTCATTAAAAACGTTATTTTGATTAATTTATTCATACTATTTCATCCTTCCACAAGATATAGTCCCGACACAAATCTAGGGTTGCTACCCATGCCGCCTAGTTGTTCGTTCTATCGATTCGGTTGCCAGAAACGCAAGGCAGTCGTTCAGTCTTTTAGTTCTATATCTATGGACGCGACCCAGTTGTTCGTTCTAAATGTTCCATTGCCATACTGGCTGGCAACGTTGTTATCCCTTACAGTCACATCAAACAGTGCAGCCTGAATAACAGCAAAGTAGCTGGATTTGTTTAAGATGTTTTCTAGTGACATATATTTGGATACATCCATAACAATTAGCTAATGAGTTAAAATTTCACCTGGCATAGAAAACGTGCTCTCTCGTCAGGACACTGTTGTTCAGAAGAGCTAGCCACACAATAACTTCAAGCTGTAAAGACTTCAAACTAGCTGCACTTCATTTCATTTTATCTTTTTTCAATTGACATTTATTTGTATATATCCATAAAAATGATGTCAGCTGATTCATACTGGCTGAGAAACGCTGTCTGCCTATCTGTCTCGTCCTGACTTGCGACACGTTCATTAGTATGAGACAGCTGGAGATCGAATTTGAATATCGAAACAATGTTGCAAATGTCGGAGAGACAGACAGCAAGGTTTAAATCTCCGCTATTGAAAACTAAATGTTAGTCTAAAAGAAATGTGAGATAATGTCTACATGCTTTTTAAAGTGGAGATCAAGTTTATAAATTACCTGGCTGGGCTGATGAGACAGTGGATTGCACAGTCAGATGGAACAGAGTAAATAGGCATTTTAACGTCATAGATTTAGCCGGTGGTAACTTGTGGAATAGACACCGGCTGGAATGCGGTTTTTACAAATTAGCATTCAGGATTAGACCCACCCGTTGTATAAGATAGAAATAGGAAACATAGAAAGTCGGTAGCCTATAAGTAAGACATTTGAGAGTACCCATCCCTGCAAGTTAAAAGGCCGTATTATTTAAATTCTGCATTTTGGCACAGCATTTCATCAACTTCACTACTTCAGTTTGTTGCCATGTGACTGGTTTCACATTTGTCTACAGTGATTATAAGGTCAAATAGATCTAAAACAAGTGTCATTTATATTTACAATCCCCTTATCCAAACTGATTACTCATTTACCTCGCTCTTATCAATAGCTCTTATCAATAGCTCTTATCAAGTTGTAAATTTCAGTGCATGGAGAATGGTGTTTTTTCAATCGGAAAACAGAAAGTAGATGCTTTTTCGCAGGTTCGCTAGACTTTACATTTTCAAATGTAATTTTTTTTTAATTCTTATATACTGTATATATTTTCCTTGATAAAACTACAATACAATACAAACAATACAAAAGGCTGTTCCCACAGAGGGTGTTCTGGTCAGAGGGTGTTCTGGTCAGAGGGTGTTCTGGTCAGTGGGTGCTCTGGTCAGTGGGTGTTCTGGTCAGAGGGTGTTCTGGTCAGTGGGTGTTCTGGTATTCCAAATATTCCTGAATACAGAGCGTTATGTTTGAGGCAAATCCAACACAACACATCACTGAGTACCACTCCTCATATTTTCAAGGATAAAAATAAATGGAATGGCCCTTAAGCACAGGCAAAATCCTAGAGGAAAACCTGGTTCAGTCTGCTTTCCAACAGACACTGGGAGTCAAATTCACCTTTCAGCAGGACAATAACCTAAAACACAAGGCCAAATAAACACTGGAATTGCTTACCAAGATGACACTGAATGTTCCTGAGTGGCCTAGTTACAGTTTTGACTTAAATCGACTTGAAAATCTATGGCAAGACCTGAAAATGACTGTCTAGCAATGATGAACAACCAACTTGACAGAGCTTGAACATTTTGAAAAGAATAATTTGCAAATATTGTACAATCCAGGTATGCAAAGCTCTTAGAGACTTAACCAGAAAGACTCACAGCTGTAATCACTGACAAATGTGATTCTAACATCTATTGACTTACAGGAGTGAATACTTATGTAAATTAGATATTTCTGTATTTAATTTTCAATAAATTTGCCAAAAATATCTAAAATCATGTTTTCACTTTGTTTATTATGGGGTATTGTGTGTAGATGGGTGCCAAAAACATAATTTTATGCATTTAGAATTCAGGCTGTCACACAAAAAAATTTTGGAATAAGTGAAGGGGTATGAATACTTTCTGAAGGCACTGTAATACCATTTGAAGAAGAGTCTGGGAAGACTATCATTATCTTGGTGGATAATTTGTCAGCAGTTAGCCACGAGGCTAATCGAGGTGTTGTGGAGGAAGTGATAGATAGATAAAGAGTAAGTGTCATCACATAGAACAGCAGCCATTCCTTCTGTCAAGGTCAGAATATGGCGTATCCGTAGACACACCTTAATTTATTTGATCTGCATCCCAAACGTATAGCAGGGGAATAGCACACTATTCTCATGCTTAAGTTCAAGGTCAGATCATACAAAGAGAGAAAAGTACATAAAAAGGGAATTACGTTTCCATTTACGCGTGCTTAACTCAGGTCGGAATCAGGACACCAATGCATAAGGATGACCAATTTCTCAAATGTCTGTTCAATTTAAATCTTTCCGATCACTAGTCCGGCGGCAAATTTTCGTAACAGAAAGCCTAGTGCGTTCTCCCGGCATGTTAGTGTGTAAGAGAGAGAGTGTTTATATATTTATTTGTGTGTGTGTGTGTGTGTGTGTGTGTGTGTGTGTGTGTGTGTGTGTGTGTGTGTGTGTGTGTGTGTGTGTGTGTGTGTGTGTGTGTGTGTGTGTGTGAGAGGGTGAGAGAGAGTGTCTATCTGCATCAGTGTTCTCTCTGCCTAGCCTACCACAAAACAATTGTCAGTCTCATTGTTGTTGTTCTGAGGTGAGCGAGCCTATTTGACAGGCTACGCTAAACAAAAGCAGTTGTCATGTTGCTACGATGGTTTCCATTGGCTTGTAACGTCACTATGTTCATTAGGAGGCTATAAAGACCTGGGAGTAAACACAAAGACCCAGCGTGACACACACCAAAGGGGAAGAAATGGATCTTACGCACCACAAACAAACCAGGCCCAGGCCTGGATCATGTTGGTTTAAACTCACTAGACACTAAAAACAAATGGTTCTATATAGCACCAACAAGGGTTCCTCTATCATTACAACCTCTTTTGGGGCTATATAGACTTCTTAAACAATTCTAGAATGGTACTTTCAAAAAATATTTCTCAATCTTAAAGGTTCTACAAATAATCTTATGAAGAACCATACAGGTTTATTTTCTTCTGGTTGGCCATATTATATTGTATATCGTTTTTATTATTGTATTAATTGACAAGTTGAATCAGATGCGCTAGCTCTGGAACGGCTGTGGGTCCCTAAGCAGAGAATTGAGAACCACAGATTTACAGTGATGGGAACCCGAGACTTTCTGAAGGCTTTGGAGCTGTCACCAAATTGTGCTGAAAAACGGTTCATTACTCTGAGCTTCATTATCTGATCACAATGTACATTAGTGACATCTGCTGGTCAGCAATAATTAGCGGCGGGTGATTCTCAGATGTTTTTTCTCCACCGTTTTCATCAAAACTCTGTGCCGCAGTGGTAAGTCGCTGTCTTTAGCAGCGTATAATCATCATACATCATACTTGCCTTTTTTGCCTTCAAGTTTATTATTTTTCACAAACGGAATCTATGGCATTATTTAGGATGCTTAAGACAGAAGCTTATACTATACTAAATAAAATACATTATTTGAGCAACAGTGCAGAAAGTGGTTTCACATAAAAACAAAAAAAAATGTAATAGTGTCTTCAACGGGATTTGACCTCATACCCTCACATCCTGGAATGTTCCATAGCTCAATACTCCACCTGCTAAGATAACAGTCAGAGGAAACTACATGTACAAATCCTAAATGTAGGTGATAAGTTGGGCCGACTGCAGACTGCACCACCCTCTGGGCAGACTGCATCACCCTCTGGAGAGCCCTGAGGATGCGGGCGGTGCAGTTGCCGTACCACGCAACAGTACGACAGGATGCTCCCAAATCAATTCCAATTTTGTGTTTCACATGCGCCAAATACAACAGTGAAATGCTTACTTACAAGCCCTTACAAGTGTTTTAAGAAAATAGAGTTAAGAAAATATTTACTAAATAAAGTTTATATTTTTTTTACATTTAAAAAAATAAAGAATACAATTAAGAAAAGTAACACAATAAAAAAAACAATAATGAGGCTATATACAGGGGCTACCGGTACCGGAAGTACAGGTTAATCGAGGTAATTTGTACATGTAGGTAGGGGTAAAGTGACTATGGGAGCAAGACGTCAGTGTCTGTGACGTGGCTAGTTTCCCCTTTATTATTCGTGATAGTCTGGAGTACCTGCCACATACATCTCATGTCTGAGCCGTTGAATTGCGACTCCACTTTGTCTCTGCACTGACATTTTGCCTGTTTGAATGCCTTACAGAAGGCATAACTGGACTGTTTGTATTCCCAGTTACCTTGCCGTGGTTAAACGCAGTGGTTCATGAATATGAACTATATATATATATATATCATGACAAAGTCTAGGACATTCTCTGAGGTCCGCTACACATTAATGACCTATAATACACTCACCAAAAGTGCCATCTGCACTGCTGTTTTAGTTATCAGTTAATCTGACTATTCTCTACTCATTGATTTCATAGACTATTCTCAGCAATTTAAGGGTTTTCTGTATTGTTGTCTAATGTTGTCGGGGCATATTATCCTGTTTTAATGTTACTCCTGAATCCCTATGATGAATATAATACAATATAATACAATAGTGCGGTAAAGTGGATTAGCGATGCAGTGGTCTTGGACAGAGATAGTCTGTCATTAGTGGAAGAACTGTGGCAAGGTCTGTCCTTTTTTTATTTCACCTTTCTTTAACCAGGTAGTTCTATATGATGTCATAATACACCTTTATTTAACCAGGTAGTTCTATATGATGTCATAATACACCTTTATTTAACCAGGTAGTTCTATCTGATGTCATAATACACCTTTATTTAACCAGGTAGGTCTATATGATGTCATAATACAGGTAGGCCAGTTGAGAACAAGTTCTCATTTACAACTGCGACCGGGCCAAGATAAAGCAAAGCAGTGCGACACATACAACAACAACTCTCTAGCCACTCCCGACCATAGAGCCCCTTTTAGTGATTCAGAGTGCTAGGCGTCTCAAACACTCTCATCTCTCTCTCGCTGACTTGCTCTCTCTATATCTCCCTCTCTCTCAAATCGATCTCCCTCTCTCTCTCTCTCCACCTCTTTCTCTGTGAATCTTGTCATAGTGAATCCAGCAACATGTGCTAGCACTTTGAGCTAGCCCTGCTACCGTGTCCCTGTTTCCAGTGGAATAGTAATAATGCCACACACAACCCACATCAAAGGAATTCCCCTCTTTAAACCCATCCCCCCCAAACTCTCTCTCTCAGTACACACACCTACCCCACCCCTATTTTAATGCCTCAACCAACCAGCCCCCCTTCGGAGCAGTCCCTCTGGACCCATCACACACAGAGGGAAGGCAGCCTCCCTGCCTCCCCCGTCACCTCCCGCCCTGCTCCTCAAACTACTTCACACGACAGTTGTTTGCAACAAAGGGAACAAACATATTGGCCCAGCTTCCCTCTCTTGCGTGAGTTACGTGAAAAGGCAGCATTTGATGTCCAGAGATTTGGATAGAGAAAGAGAAAGTAAGAGTGAGAGAGAGAGTGAAAGAGAGAGAGAAAAGGAACTGGCGGGAATTAAGGCAAAAAACTTAAAAGGGTCGGCACTTGACAGCCCCTGCAAAGCTGATCAAACACGAATGAGAACCAGAAAGAGAGGGACGGTTTACAATATGGGGCCGTGGAACCCTGTGGCCCCGTGGCTTCCACACGGAGGGAGACTCCACAACAGCCTCTGGATTCCATTCTGGCCCGACTGATGTCGTGTCGTGGTAAGGAAGAGCAGGCCTCTGCTCCCTGACTCCCTGACTCCATGGGCTCCCTGGCTCCCTGGGCTCCCTGGCTCACTGGGCTCCCTGGCTCCGTGTGTCTGTGACTCCGTGTGTCTGTGACACTGTGTGTCTGTGACTCTGTGTCCTCCCCAGTCCAGGAGAGGAGAAGTAAGGAGAGGAAAGATAGGAAATAGACAGTGTAGGAGTGACTGCTCTGTTACCCATTTCATGTCTCAACTTCCTGTCTCAACTGACACACAGCCAGAGATGATATTCCCTGAGAAGAGGAGATGGGGGGTCCGTAAACATGTAAACAGATAAGAGAGAATGGAGGAGATTCCAGCAAGCTTCCAGAGGGAGTCGAGGGAGGCAGGATGCGCTGGATAGGACAGGGCCGGTCATCCGCCGACCGCTTGCAGCCTAGAAGCACCCGCCAGGAGGATGGGGCCAAGCCTCAGCCGACCCGCTCAGAGCAGCCCTGCAGTAGCCTGCGATGTGGCGTCCGCCGGGCAGCACTACCCTTTCTTAACGAGCTGCCATTTTAATGACACAACTGTAGAGGCCTAAGTATTGTTCTCCATTATTTTACTTCAATTAGGGAAGGGGATTAGGGCAAAATAATAAAAAAGGATTTAAAAAAAAAATATATATATATTTGATATGGGGGATTGGAAATGATCCAGACAATTACATTGATAGAAGCCACAATCTATATGCAATAATAAAGCTCATCTACCCCCTAAAAAATATAAACAACAATAAAAAAGCTATTTTTGTTTATTTTTGACCATTTCAATTGAAACATATCTTGTCATCATCTTGGGAGAACAAAGTTAATCAGCTAAAAGATCTGGAGTGGTGTGTGTGTGAGGGTGTCTGCCTTCGGAAAGTATTCAAACCCCTTGACTTGTTCCACATTAAATATATTTAATTTAAAACATTTTGTCAATGATATACAGTGCCTTCGGGAAAGTATTCAGACCCCTTGACTTGCTCCACATTTTGAAACGTTACAGCCTTATTCTAAAATGGATTTACATTTTTTTTAAATAAAAATACTCAGCAATCCTCAGCGAAAACAGGTTTTTAGAAATGTTACCTTATTTACATACAGTACCAGTCAAAAGTTTGGACACACATACTCATTCAAGGGTTTTTCTTTATTTTTACTATTTTCTACATTGTAGAATAAGGGATCTTCTGTATACCACCCCTACCTTGTCACAACACAACTGATTGGGTCAAACGCATTAAGAATTAAAGAAATTCCACAAATTAACTTTTAAGAAGACGCATCTGTTAATTAAAATGCATTCCAGGTGACTACCTTATGAAGCTGTTTGAGAGAATGCCAAGAGTGTGCAAAGCTGTCATCAAGGCAAAGGGTGGCTACTTTTGGTCACTACATCAAATCAAATCAAATTGTATTTGTCACATGCACCGAATACAACAGGTGTAGACCTTACAGCGAAATGCTTACTTGCAAGCCCTTAACCAACCAGGCAGTTTTAAGAAAATACACAAAAAAAGTAAGAGATAAGAATAACAAATAATTAAAGAGCAACCGTAAATAACAATAGCGGGGCTATATACAGGGGGTACCGGTACAGAGTCAATGTCAATGTGCGGGGGCACCGGTGTTGAGGTAGTCTGTACATGTAGGTTGAGTTATTAAAGTGACTATGCATAGATAACAATAGAGAGTAGCAGCAGCATTCCAGGGGGGTGGGGGTGGGGGGGAGGCAATGAAAATAGTCTGGGTAGCCCTTTGATTAGCTGTTCAGGAGTCTTATTGCTTGGGGGTAGAAGCTATTTAGGAGCCGGTAGCAGAGAGAACAGTCTATGACTAGGGTGGCTGGAGTCTTTGACAATTTTTAGGGCCTTCCTCTGACACCACCTGGTATAGAGGTCCTGGATGGCAGGAAGCTTGGCCCCATTCATGTACTGGGTTGTATGCACTACCCTTTGTAGTGCCTTGCAGTCGGAGGCCGAGCAGTTGCCATACCAGGCAGTGATGCAACCAGTCAGGATGCTCTCGATGGTGCAACTGTAAAACCTTTTGAGGATCTGAGGACCCATGCCAAATCTTTTCAGTCTCCTGAGGGGGAATAGGTTTTGTCGTGCCCTCTTCATGACTGTCTTGGTGTGCTTGGACCATGTTAGTTTGTTGGTGATGTGGACGCCAAGGAACTTGAAGCTGTCAACCTGCTCCACTACAGCCCCGTTGATGAGAATGGGGGCGTGCCCGGTCCTCATTTTCCTGTAGTCCACAATCATCTCCTTCGTCTTGATCACGTTGAGGGAGAGGTTATTGTCCTTGCACCACACGGTCAGGTCTCTGACCTTCTCCCTATAGGCTGTCTCATCGTTGTCGGTGATCAGGCCTACCACTGTTGTGTCATAAGCAAACTTAATGATGGTGTTGGAGTCATGCCTGGCCGAGTACAGGAGGGGTCTGAGCACGCTCCCCTGAGGGGCCCCCGTGTTGAGGATCAGCGTGGCGGATGTGTTGTTACCTAACCTTACCACCTGGGGGCGGCCATTCAGGATCCATTTGCAATGGGAGGTGTTTAGTCCCAGGGTCTTAGCTTAGTGATGAGCTTTGAGGGCACTATGGTGTTGAACACTGAGCTGTAGTCAATGAACAGCATTCTCGCATAGGTGTTCCTTTTGTCCAGGTGTGAAAGGGCAGTGTGGAGTGCAATAGAAATTGCATCATCTGTGGATCTGTTGGTGCGGTATGCAAATTGGAGTGGGTCTAGGGTTTCTGGGGATAATGGTGTTGATTTGAGCCATGACCAGCCTTTCAAAGCATTTCATGGCTACAGATGTGAGTACTATGGGTCGGTAGTCATTTAGGCAGGTTACCTTAGTGTTCTTGGGCACAGGGACTATGGTGGTCTCCTATGGTGGTATTACAGACTCAGACAGGGATAGTTTGAAAATGTCAGTGAAGACACTTGCCAGCTGGTCAGCACATGCTCAGAGTACACGTCCTGGTAATCCGTCTGGCCCTGCGGCCTTGTGAATGTTGACCTGTTTGAAGGTCTTACTCACATCGGCTGCGGAGAACATAATCACACAGTCGTCCGGAACAGCTGATGCTCTCATGCATGTTTCAGTGTTACTTGCCTCGCAGCGAGCATAGAAGTTATTTAGCTTGTCTGGTCGGGTCGTGTCTCTGGGCAGCTCTCGGCTGTGCTTCCCTTTGTAGTCTGTAATAGTTTGCATGCCCTGCCACATCCGACGAGCGTCGGAGCCGTTGTAGTACGATTCAAGTTCGATACGATACATGATTCCATATGTGTAATTTCATAGTTTTGATGTCTTCACTATTATTCTACAATGTAAAACATTTTAAAAGTAAAGAAAAACCCTGGAATGAGTAGGAGTGTCCAAACTTTTGACTGTTATGGGAAGTATTCAGACCCTTTGCTGTGAGACGCGAAATTGAACTCAGGTGCATCCTGTTTCCAATGATCATCCTTGAGATGTTTATACAACTTGATTGGAGTCCACCTGTGGTAAATTTAAATGATTGGACATGATTTGGAAAGGCACAGTAGCGTCCAACATTCTTCAATGGAAGAAGTTTGGAACCTTCAAGACTCTTCTTTGAGCTGGCCACCCAGCCAAACTGAGCAATAGGGGGAGAAGGGCCTTGAGAGGTGACCAAAAACCCGATGGTCACTGACAGAGCTATAGAATTCCTCTGTGGAGATGGGAGAACCTTCCAGAAGCACAACCATCTCTGCAGCACTCCACCAATCAGGCCTCTATGGTAGAGTGGCCAGACAGAAGCCACTCCTCAGTAAAAGGCACATGACAGCCTGCTTGGAGTTTGACAAAAGACTCTCAGACCATGAGAAACAAGATTCTCTGGTCTGATGAAACCAAGATTGAACTCATTGGCCTGAATGCCAAGCGTCACGTCTGGAGGAAACCGGGCACCATCCTTATGGTGAAGCATGGTGGTGGCAGCATCATGATGTGGGGATGTTTTTTCAGCGGCAGGGACTGGGAGATTAGTCAGGATCGAGGGAAAGATGAACGGAGCAAAGCTCCTCTAGAGCGCTCAGGACCTTAGACTGGTGTAAAGATTCACCTTCCAACAGGACAATGACCCTAAGCACACAGCCAAGACAATGCAGGAGTGGCTTCGGGACAAGTGTCTGAATGTCCTTGAGTGGCCCAGCCAGAGCCCGGACTTGAACCCGATCTAACATCTCTGGAGAGACCTGAAAATAGTTGTGCAGCGACGCTCCCCATCCAACCTAACAGAGCTTGAGAGGATCTGCAGAGAAGAATAGGAGAAACTCCCAAAATACAATTGTGCCAAGCTTGTAGCGTCATTCCCAAGGAGACTCAAAGCTCTAATTGCTGCCAAAGTTGTGTGTAGATTGATGAGGGGAAAAAAACAATTTAATACATTTTAGAATAAGGCTGTAACAAATGCACAGAACTGTAGTAAGGAATGCTCTGTACAAATATCCAGTTATCCAAAATAAATTCATGATACTTTTAGAATATTGACATTATTTCAAACCCCCATCCGTAACACACAGAGACACACCCACACACACAGCGCCAATTGCCCATATCCTGAGGCTGAATTTATTGTAGCTGGGGATTGTAATAAAGCAAATTTGAGGAAAAGGCTCCCGAAATTCTATCAACATATTGATTGCTGTACTCGCATTGCTAAAACCCTCGACCATTGCTAGACTACCATCAAGAATGCATATAAGGCCCTCCCCCGCCCTCCATTTGGCAAATCGGACCATGATTCCATCTTGCTCCTCCCCTCCTATAGGCAGAAACTCAAACAGGAAGCACCTGTGGTGAAGACTATTCAACGCTGGTCTGACCAATCGGAATCGACGCTTCAAGACTGTTTTGATCACGCGGACTGGGATATGTTCAGAGTAGCTTCAGAAAATAATATTGACACATATACCGATACGGTGAATGAGTTTATCAGGAAGTGCATAGGAGATGTTGTACCCACTGTGACTAAAACCTACCCCAACCAGAAACCATGGATAGATGGGAGAATTCGCGTAAAAACTCAAAGTGCAAACCACCGCATTTAACCAGGGCAAGAAGACTGGGAATATGGAAGAATACAAACAGTGTAGTTATTCACTCCACAAAGCAATCAAGCAGGCTAAACGTCGGTATAGGAACAAAGTTCAGTCCCAGTTCAACGGCTCAGACACGAGACGTATGTGGCAGGGTCTACAGACAATCATGGATTATAAAAGGAAAACCAGCCACGTCGTGAACAGCAACGTCTTGCTTCCGCAAAGGGTGAACACAATCTTCGCTCGCTTTGAGGGTAATACAGTGCCAACAATGCGTGCCCAACGTGAGTAAGACATTTAAGCGTGTTAACCCTCGCAAGGCTGCCGGACCAGATGGCATCCCTAGCCGCGTCCTCAGAGCATGCGCAGACCAGCTGGCTGCTTCATGCTTCAAGATGGCCACCATTGTCCCTGTACCTAAGAAAGAAAAGCTAACTGAACTAAATGACTATCACCCCGTAGCACTCACCTCTGTCATCATGAATTTCTTTGAGAGACTAGTCAAGGATCATATCATCTCCACCTTACCTGCCACCCTAGACCCTCTTCAATTTGCTTACCGCCCCAATAGATCCACAGACGATGCAATCGCCACCACACTGCACACTGCACTGTCCCATCTGGACAAGAGGCATACCTATGTTAGAATGCTGTTCATTGACTATAGCTCAGCATTCAACACCCTAGTACCCTCCAAGCTCATCATCAAGCTCGAGGCCCTGGGTCTGAACTCCGCTCTGTGCATCTGGGTCCTGGGCTTCCTGACGGGTCGCCCCCAGGTGGTGAAGGTAGGAAACAACACCTCCTCTTCGCTGATCCTCAACACTGGGACCCCACAAGGGTGCGTGCTCAGCCCCCTCCTGTACTCCCTGTTCACCCATGACTGCGTGGCCAAGCACGCCTCCAATTCAATCATCAAGTTTGCAGACGACACAACAGTAGTAAGCTTGATTACCAACAACGATGAGAGCCTACAGGGAGTAGGTTAGGGCTCTGAGAGTGTGGTGCCAGGAAAATAACCTCTCACTCAACATCAACAAAACTAAGGAGATGATCGTGGACTTCAGGAAACAGCAGAGGGGGCACCCCCCTATCCACATTGATGGGACCGCAGTGGAGAAGGTGGAAAGCTTCAAGTTCCTTGGCGTACACATCACTGACAAACTGAAATGGTCCACCCACACAGACAGTGTGGTGAAGAAGGCACAACAGCACTAGCGCCTCTTCAACCTCAGGAGGCTGAAGAAATGTGGCTTAACACCTAAAACCCTCACAAACTTTTTTTCACCGCCTGGTACGGCAACTGCACTGCCCACAACCGCAAAGCTCTCCAGAGGGTGGTGCGGTCTGCCCAACGCATTACCGGGGGCAAACTTCCCGCCCTCCTGGATACCTACAGCACCCGATGCCATAGAAAGGTCAAAAATATAATCAAGGACATCAACCGCCCGAGCCAATCCCTGTTCACCCCACTATCATCCAGAAGGCGAGGTCGGTAAAGGTCATTTTTAAATTGTGTTTACATATTGCATCACCCAAGGAAAAAACCACAGCACGCGCAAGCCCGTGAACGCGCATCCTCTTCTGTTTACATCTGATGACCACTTCGAAATTCTTCTTCTATTACCATCCAGAGCAACTAAACATCATCAAACACTGTCTAGAGACTGTTGACATCCAGTGGAAGCAATAGGTACTGCAATCTTACTCCCATATATGGTCATTTTCAATAGGGAGGGGTTCAAAATGAGGCAATGTGTCAAAANCTTCTTCTCTCTCTCGGAGGACCTGAGCATTAGGACCATTCCTCAAGGCCTACCTGGCCTGATGACTCCTTGATGTCCCGAGTCCACCTGGCCGTGCTGCTTCTCCAGTTTCAACTGTTCTGCCTGTTTTATGAACATTTTAAAATCTTGTCCATGTTCTGTTATAATCTGCACCCGGCACAGCCAGAAGAGGACTGGCCACCCCTCACAGCCTGGTTCCTCTCTAGGTTTCTTCCTAGGTTTTGGCCTTTCTAGGGAGTTTTTCCTAGCCACCGTGCTTTTACACCTGCAGTGCTTTTACACCTGCATTGCTTGCTGTTTGGGGTTTTAGGCTGGGTTTCTGTACAGCACTCTGTGACATCAGCTGATGTAAGGGGGGCTTTATAAATAAATTTGATTATTTTTTTTTGATTGATAATGTATCCTTAGGAACACTTGTATGTATATTTACTATAATATTTCAACCGGATTATAAACTGGGCGATAGGAAAGGAAAAAACCACAGCACGCGCAAGCCCGTGAACGCGCATCCTCTTCTGTTTACATCTGATGACCACTTCGAAATTCTTCTTCTATTACCATCCAGAGCAACTAAACATCATCAAACACTGTCTAGAGACTGTTGACATCCAGTGGAAGCAATAGGTACTGCAATCTTACTCCCATATATGGTCATTTTCAATAGGGAGGGGTTCAAAATGAGGCAATGTGTCAAAATCACTTTTTCCAGGACAGAAATTCCTCGGGTTTTCGCCTGCTATATCCGTTCTGTTATACTCACAGACAATATTTTAACACTCTTAGAAACTTCAGTGTTTCCTATCCAATAGTACTAATTATGTGCATAACCCATTTCTGGGCCTGAGTGGGAGGCATTTTACTTTGGGCACGCCAGACTCTCCAAAACCGTCACCTTGGAAGCCGCTCCCTAAGAAGTTAATAATTCAACTTTTGGATTTTGAATTTGGCGCCTTACATTTCACCGGGTAGCGCCCCACTGCTCCCTAAGTAGTTAAACAGCCATCTCCAGCACATCAGGGCGGCTACCTATAGACATAGATTAGGAATCACTGGCCAGTTTAAGGAAATTACCGCACAATACGGTAGGGTGGACAGAGAGGACCCACATGCTCCCTCATCTGGGATAAGTTGGTATGGGGCCGGTAGGGTGGGTATTCATGGTCCCTCAACTGGTATGAGTTGGTTTGGGACCGGTAGGGTGGGTAATCATGGTCCCTCATCTGGGATGAGTTGTTATGGTGCCAGTAGGGTGGGTAATCATGAGGACAGAGAGGACCCACATGCTCCCTCATCTGGGATGAGTTGGTATGGGGTTGTAGGGTGGCTAGTAGGGTGGGTAATCAGGGTCCCTCATCTGGGATGAGTTGGTTTGGGGCCGGTAGGGTGGGTAATCATGGTCCCTCATCTGGGATGAGTTGGTATGGGGCAGTAGGGTGGGTAATCAGGGTCCCTCATCTGCAATGAGTTGGTATGGGGCTGTAGGGCGGCTAGTAGGGTTGGTAATCAGGGTCCCTCATCTGGGATGAGTTGGTATGGGGCTGTAGGGTGGCTAGTAGGGTGGGTAATCATGGTCCCTCATCTGGGATGAGTTGGTTTGGGGCGGTAGGGTGGGTAATCAGGGTCCCTCATCTGGGATGAGTTGGTTTTGGGCCTGTAGGTTGGGTAATCAGTGTTCCTCATCGAGGGCTAAAGAAACACAAAGGAGGGGGTGTGACTGTTGAAAAGTATTTGAAGGGGCGGTCATCTGGGTTGGGTGGGTGACAGAGCTGTTATGTTGTGGCAGGTTTAGGAGAGCTAGGGGGTCCAGTTTGGGAATATCTGCTCTGTCCGCAAGTGAACCCTTCACTGGCACTCAACAGGTCACTGGGACTGAGAAACATACTGCTGGCCATGTAGGCTGTGTGTGTGTGTGTGTGTGTGTCAGTGAGAGTATGTGTGTGCAGTACACCACGTCTCTCCTACAACCCCATCTGTCAGTGTGTGTGAAGCGTGCGATACTTCAGGCCCTTCTTCTCCCTGTGTGATGCCCTTTACTTCTCCTCAAATCAAATCTAAATTTATTTGTCACAGATTTGCAGATGTTATCCTTCACGAAGGGTAGGAATCGATCATGTCAGACACGCCGCTTTCATCAGCGGGCCAGAGACAAATCTGCCAAGGCATAGCCATCCCATTTCCTGTCTCGGCAACGGATATACAAAGGGAGATGTACCGCATGACTGTCCTGAAAGATCACAGGACTGAGCACTCATAGCAGATGCATACTGACATTCCAAGTATGCAATGCACAGACTGGTGGCTAATAACAAAGGCATACAAGGAAGGAAGAGAGGAAAGAAAAGCGGAAGGGGAGAGGAAGGAAGGAGGGAGGAAGGAGAGAGGAAGAAGGGAGGAAAGAGAGAGGAATGAGAGAGGAAGGAGGCAGGAAGGACAGAGGAAAGAGAGGGGAAGGAGGGAGGAAGGAGGGAGGAAGGATAGAGCCAGGAGGAAGGAGGGAGTAAGGAGAGAGGAAGCAGGGAGGAAGGAGGAAGGAGAGAGGAAGCAAGAACGGGTGAGTAAAGAGAGAGGAAGGAGGGAGGAGTGAGAGACAAAGCAGATAGGAAGGAGGGGGGAAGGAGAGACGAAGCAGAGAGGAAGGAGGGAGTATGGAGAGAGGAAGGAGGAAGTAAGGAGAGAGGAAGGAGTGAGGGAGGAAGGAAGGAGAGACAAAGCAGAGAGGAAGGAGGGAAGAAGGAGAGAGGAAGGACGAAGGAGGGTGGAAGGAAGGAGAGACGAAGCAGAGAGGAAGAAGGGAGTAAGGAGGGAGGAAGGAGGAAGGAAGTAGTATAGAGAGAGAAAGGAGGGAGGAAGGGAGGGGGAAAGGAGGGAGGAAGGAGGGAGGAAGCAGAGAGGAAGGAGAGATGAAGGTGGGAGGAAGGAGAGAGGAAGTAGAGACGAAGCATAGAGGAGAGAGGAAGGAGGGAGGAAGAAGGGACAAAGGAGGGAGGAAAGAGAGAGGAAGGAAAGACAAAGCAAAGAGGAAGGAGAGAGGAAGGAGGGAGGAAGGAGAGGAAGGAGAGAGTGAGGAGGGAGTGAGGAGAGAGGAAGGGGGGAGTAAGGAGAGAGAAAGGTAGGAGTAAGGAGGGAGTAAGGAGGGAAGAAAAAGGAGGAAGGAGAGAGGGAGGAGGGAGTGAGGAGGGAGTAGGGAGGGAGGAAGAAGAAAGGAAGAAGAGAGGAAGGATAGTGGAAGGAGTGAGGAAGGAGGGAGGAAGGAAGGACAGAGGAAGGAGGGAAACAGCCACTACAATAGTACAGTATTAGGGCCCACTGAGAAAGTTACAAACCTCTGACCCAAGAGTAATTTCTCCACATATGTAAAATATGTATATAAAACGCTGATAGACATGTGTGAGACATCCATCTTTAAGCCACTACAGCTACATTAACTAGCCTCACCCAGGCCTGTAGATAGAGTTCAACACACTATCCTCCATAGTTCCGCGACAATAACAATCCAATTGACATTCATGCCAGAATGTATGTCGTTAGGTGCCAACATGGCACCTGTTAAAAGTCCCCATTTGAAACGCTGTTTGCCAAACACTGTATTGTATTTCTATGGCTCTGTTGCTCACCCAGGCCTGTAATGTGTGGGTGAGTACAGTAGCTATGTGGCCCTGTGCGGTTTGAGTAAAACCCCTCAGTCCACACCACCGATCTGTTTGATGCTGGAGTCTTGGCACCAGCCAGACTGAGACAGGCCAGTGTTGTGTCTGTCTTTCTCTTGTGGGCTGGCCGAGGCCTCGGTTGGTTCAGCTGCTTTAAATTCAGCTGTTTTCTTTGCTTAGCTTACTGTATATATGGGCCCGTATTGACAAAGAATCTCAGGATAGGAGTGCTGATCTAGCATCAGATTTGCCTTCCTACGGTCCGACAAAAGTTGTTTCCAGTTTTCAGTGAAATAGCAGCAGCGCTAGCCCTGGCTGAAACGTATTGCTGCCGGTGAAGAGTGGAATTTCAATGCGCGGGCCCCAAAAACACTGCTCCACGTTTCCTGACAGTCTGCTTCCTGCGCGGACGCTCTTGTGGAGGTTGCCTTGTCTTTCGCTCTGTGTCATTTCTTTCCAGACTTGAAAATGTCAATAATATAACAAGCAGAGACAAAAATATTTAAAAAAACATAAACGCCACTATTATGTCTCAGAACTCAGCCTAGGCTGTCCTCCTCTCAACATCAGGGCTATAAACAAACACAAACACAATGGTGAATAATCATAAATACTTGTCTGATGTTTGGGCTGGTCCCGTATCCCTCTGTGGCAGCCTGAACCCTCTAGAGGAGATTTTAATGCCTCGAGGTCAAAGGTGACTTCCTGTGCATTTATTAATTGCAATCTGACATATGAGGCATTGAGGGGTCCGTGTGTTGTGAAGACAGGGGGGAGAGACTAGAGGCACTCAGGTTTCCTCTCACAAAAACTCTTCCTGTGACCTGATTCAATTAAAATACTGTATATGTATCAACTACATTAATATTTATATACTGTTGAAGTCGGAAGTTTACATACACCTTAGCCAAATACATTTAAACTCAGTTTTTCACAATTCCTGACATTTAATCCTAGTAAAAATTCCCTGTCTTAGGTCATTTAGGACCACCACTTCATTTTAAGAATGTGAAATGTCAGAATAATAGTAGAGAGAATGATTTATTTCAGATTGTATTTCTTTCATCACATTCCCAGTAAGTCAGAAGTTTACATACACTCAATTAGTATTTTGTAGCATTGCCTTTTAATTGTTTAACTTGGGTCAAACGTTTCAGGTAGCCTTCCACAAGCTTCCCACAATAAGTTGGGTGAATTTTGGCCCATTCCTCCTGACAGAGCTGGTGTAACTGAGTCAGGTTTTTAGGCCTCCTTGCTCGCACACGCTTTTTCAGTTCTGCCCACAAATTGTCTATAGGATTGAGGTCAGGGCTTTGTGATGGCCACTCCAATACCTTGACTTTGTTGTCCTTAAGCCATTTTGCCACAACTTTGGAAGTATGCTTGGGGTTATTGTCCATTTGGAAGACCCATTTGCGACCAAGCTTTAACTTCCTGACTGATGTCTTGAGATGTTGCTTCAATATATCCACATAATTTTCCTACCTCATGATGCCATCTATTTTGTGAAGTGCACCAGGCCCTCCTGCAGCAAAGCACCCCCACAACATGATGCTGCCACCCCCGTGCTTCATGGTTGCGATGGTGTTCTTCAACTTGCTAGCCCCCTTTTTCCTCCAAACATAACGATGGTCATTATGGCCAAACAGTTCAATTTTTGTTTCATCAGACCAGAGGACATTTCTCCAAAAAGTACGATCTTTGTCCCCATGTGCAGTTGCAAACCGTAGTCTGGCTTTTTTTATGGCAGTTTTGGAGCAGTGGCTTCTTCCTTGCTGAGCAGCCTTTCAGGTTATGTCGATATAGGACTCGTTTTACTGTGGATATAGATGCTTTTGTACCGTTTTCCTCCAGCATCTTCACAAGGTCCTTTACTGTTGTTCTGGGATTGATTTGCACTTTTTGCACCAAAGTATGTTCATCTCTAGGAGACAGAACGCATCTCCTTCCTGAGCGGTATGACGGCAGCGTGGTCCCATGGTGTTTATACTTGCGTACTATTGTTTGTACAGATGAACGTGGTACCTTCAGGCGTTTGGAAATTGCTCCCAAGGATGAACCAGACTTGTGGAGGTCCAAAAAAAATATATACGGAGTTCTTGGCTGATTTATTTAGATTTTCCCATGATGTCAAGAAAAGAGGCACTGAGTTTGAAGGTAGGCCTTGAAATACATCCACAGGTACACCTCCAATTGACTCAAATGAGGTCAATGTGTTCTGTAATCAGAAGCTTCTAAAGCCATAATTTTCTGGAATTTTCCAAGCTGTTTAAAGGCACAGTCAACTTAGTGTATGTAAACTTCTGACCCACTGGAATTGTGATACAGTGAATTATAAGTGAAATAATCTGTCTGTAAACAATTGTTGGAAACATTACTTGTGTCATGCACACAGTAGATGTCCTAACCGACTTGGCAAAACTATAGTTTGTTAACAAGAAATTTGTGGAGTGGTTGAAAAACGAGTTTTAATGACTTCAACCTAAGTGTATGTAAACTTCCGACTTCAACTGTATATATATATATGCACTACAATTAAAATACACAATATACACAAAAGTATGTGGACACCACTTCAAATTAGTGGATTCGGCTATCTCAGCCACACCCGTTGCTGACAGGTGTATAAAATCAAGCACATAGCCATGCAATCTCCATAGACAAACATTGGCAGAAGAATGGCCTTACTGAAGAGCTCAGCGAATTTCAACTTGAAACCGTCATAGGATGCCACCTTTCCAACAGGTCAGTGGAAACACGTTCTCTGGAGTGATGAATCACCCCTCACAATCTGGCAGTCCGACGAACGAATCTGGGTTTGGCGGATGTCAGGAGAACGCTACCTGCCCCAATGCATAATGCAAACTGCTTCCAACTTTGTGGCAACAGTTTGGGGAAGGCCCTTTCCTGTTTCAGCACGACAATGCCCCCCGTGCACAAAGTGAGGTCCATACAGAAATGGTTTGTCGAGATCGGTGAGGAAAGCTTCACTGGCCTGCACAGAGCCCTGACCTCAACCCCATCGAACACCTTTGGGATGAACTGGAACGCCGACAACGAGCCTGGCCTATTCGGCCAACATCAGTGCCCGCAGCAATGTTTTCCAACATCTGGTGGAAAGCCTTCCCAGAAGACTGGAGGCTGTTATAGCAGCAGAGGGGGGGGACCAACTCAACATTAATGCCCATTATTTTGGAATGAGACGTCATGTAGTGTATATGTACTGTATGCACATATGAAAATATATGTAAGCACATATACTGTATGCGGTGTATAATAGGACAAGGACCAGCAAACTCTACTTATTCAAATCAACACATGAATGAATAGAGAATATTCATATTGTCATTATAACCCCTCATCCATGGAAGCCAAATCTTCTCATACCAATGGTTGATAGATAAACTTCCTTGTAATTATTCAACTGACTAATGCTCAAATGAGTGTCTTTGATTCCCCTCATTGAAGTGTCTTTAACAGCGTAACTGGAAAATAGACAAACTATCAAATTAAAACAAGAATGTGTGTTTATTACGCATGCTGGGCTGTCAAATTATTTGACCAAGGTCTGTGTCCCTCCATCACACAAGATCAATAAGAAACCAGCTAAAGAAGAGAATGTACTCGGGTTTTGAAACCATCAAAGGCCATAAGTAGTTCCTTGCATCTATTAAAAGTCTGTTCCATTGAAAACACTTTAAAAAAATATATTCCCACAAAGTTCTAAATATATAAATGAAAGCTACATGATGGATGAAGTGCTAGATATCAAAAATCTAAGGCTTTGCCATTTCTAATATCTTCCTCAAGCTGTTTTAAATGACATCTGTGAGGATTGAGAGACTCGTAAAACAACCAGAGGGAATAGAGAGACATAGTGATGGGTAGTCTCTGAGCTAAAATTAGATGGATGACTGATCCATAATCAGGGTCCAGTCTAAATCCATCAACTCCCATTTAGGAACCTCACAACAACAAATAAGAAATAAAGCAATTACCAATCACACTGCTCCTCGCACATTACAATCTTCTAAAACAAAACAAAAGGCCTTTACAGCTGCATTGCTTGCTGTTTGGGGTTTTAGGCTGGGTTTCTATACAAGCTCTTTGTGACATCTGCTAACGTAAAAATTGCTTTATAAAGACACTTGATTGATTTCATTTCTGATCTCCAAATATGGTGGTTTCTTAAATGGATACTTTGTGATTTGCACTTTAAAGGGAGTTGCTAACTAGTGTTAGCATAATGACTGGTAGTCTAGGGCATCTTCTAGCATGCTAGCAGATACCCATATATTTCCAGTTATTGCCATTGGCTTGCGAAACTACCTCTAACTTCCTTCATACTGGACACAGAGACATAAAAGTTATCCACAAGTTCATCTGACTCTGTGGAAGTAGATAATTGCCAAAATCCCGAAATATCCTTTTACATGTTCGACCATGATTGATGACCCACTTTTTGGGTCATCCACGCAGGTTCTGGAATTCAACAAACACAATCAATGCTTCGAGCCACAACGCCCACCACAACCCACAAGAATTCAGCCAAGACCCAACAGTAAGTGCTCCTATCCTTTGGGGAACAACAACATAACACATGTCTGTGCATGCATGCCTGACTTCACATTACTCTACATAAGCACATACGGTTTGGACTATTCTTCCATCACATGAAGGTAGAAAAACTATGTGTCTGTGGTTCTGGTTAGGTAAAGACAGCCAGTGTGATGAGCAGGTCTATGTGCGCTCCAGGGCCCGGTTTCCCAAAAGCCATGGAACTTAGACTTACGAGAGTTTTAACGATGCATCGTAAAAATAAAGGCTGAAGATTTCACACCCGTTTTCAAAAAAAAAACAAGCAGTGCACTTGTTACAAAGTGAAACTTGACTGTGTCGTTACAGGAGCTGTCCCGTGCTGAATTATTCCAAAATATAGGCTAAAGAGTTTGCTGTAGCTCTTAAATGATTTATGGCTATTCAAAGTCATATTTTTTTACACAATGAAGTTTTACCATCAAGAGAAGACATGTTTTGTAGTCTATTATGTTTTGTAGTCTATTATGTATTCTAAGTGTTTGTATAATGTTAGCCATGTGTTCTGTATTCTAAGTGTTTGTATTATGTTGGCCATGTGTTCTGTATTCTAAGTGTTTGTATAATGTTAGCCATGTGTTCTGTATTCTAAGTGTTTGTATTATGTTGGCCATGTGTTCTGTATTCTAAGTGTTTGTATTATGTTGGCCATGTGTTCTGTATTCTAAGTGTTTGTATTATGTTAGCCATGTGTTCTGTATTCTAAGTGTTTGTGTCACGACCTTCGGGATGGACAGACCAAGGCGCAGCGAGGCATCCAGTATACATGTTTTATTAAACGAAAACGTAACTGGGCAAAACAACAAACAAACGAAGATCGTAACATAGACTGACAATACTCACAAAAGCTATGTATCAACAATTACCCACAAAACCTATACGA
>QNTS01005482.1:86832-108201 GCA_003317085.1 Hucho hucho
ACAAGCTATGGACTGGTAACAGCTCCATCACCGGTATAGGCTACAAGCTATGGGCTGGTTACAGCTCCATCACCGGTATAGGTCACAAGCTATGGACTGGTAACAGCTCCATCACCGGTATAGGCTACAGGCTATGGACTGGTTACAGGTCCATCACAGGTAAAGGGACCCTCCCCAATTGCGTGATACAATTGGTAAGAAAAGAGGAAGAAAACCAGCGTGATACAATGTGGAGAAATATGACGGATATCAAGTTCACAATGGAAACCTATATGGAAAGTGACTACTGTATTCCCTCCAAAATAAGAGTAAAAACTATCCCAATACGAAGTAGGCTACCGTTAGAAAACACATAGTATGGTCTATACTGTTGATAAATCTGTACAACGGTTGTTGGCCGCTCATATTGCAAGATGCGGACTGTAGGCTGTAGACTGTAGGATGAATCAAAAAGTTACAACTCAGCGCACTGAATACTTGCGTCCCCTGCAATGATTTGTTCTCCGTTAAGCGAACTTTACCATTGCGGCAGAGTCAATATCCGCGCTTATAAACCCAGGGTCGTTACACTATACAGCTTGCATGTTTTGACTTACACACAGGACAATTACTGTATGTAACGTTTAGCGAAATAAGAAAAACCAACAGGAGACTTACCCTGAGTAAGAACCAAATCGTAGAAGTTGAACGCGAGAAGAAAAGTCACTATCTCAAAACACACATACATCTTATTGAAATCCTAAAGTGCATTGTGAAGGAAAAGACAACAAAAACACTGCCGCTTTGACGAGTTCCATGAGACCTTCTGTATCGGCGACCACAGCGGCTCTGCGGCTCTCTCTCTCTCCGCTCATGTAGAGGCCGAACAGTGGAGGAGAAAGAGAACTTCTGGCCCTACGGTCACACGCAGAACATACTGGGCATGCGCAGACGGGGAAAAAGCCCACCGGTCACAAAGAGGGCCGGGTTAACGGTGACATGAGAACAGGATGATAACACCGTTATTAATGCATGGGTGCGGTGTTATGGCCTAAAAGGATTTCAGTGGAAATCCAGAAATGTCATCCAATTAGGCTATTTTAGCCCGTCATTGTAAATAAGAATTTGTTCTCAACTGACTTGCCTAGTTCAATTAAGGTTAAATATAATCAAATAAATAAATATTGGAGTCAAGGTGATACCTAGAAATATATGCACATCTTTTTGTCATAAAATGTTAACTTTCATTCTTGCACAGACAAACAATTTCAATGTCTTTGTTCATTCACACAGAGTTTTCAACACATTGTTTCAGAATAAAAGTTGGAAATATAAGTCATCGTGGTTCTCCAGCAAAGCAACTGTTCATTCTACAAGACACTACAAAATGGGTAGCGCAGCGAACGAGATAAAGTATCTATATGTTTGACCTTCGAAATCAATGATGACAGCCTATAACCTGGGGAAGCAACCATGTCAGCCATACTGAGACATCTGATTAGGGGAGATATAATGAAATGTAATAAGTTTTAGTGAAAAACAACAACATTGCATTTAGCACGGTCACCCAGGCGCTCTGCGCTCACAATGGGGCTAATGTTGAGAGGATGAATCATCCTCTGCTACCCTGGCCCCAGGGCTCGTATGACTGAACGAAAGGGACTGCCTCAGTTCAGCCGCCTTGCCTGGGTCAAGTCTGCTGTGCGTTGCCATGGGATTCTTCTCATTGTAATAGTTTCCTGCATTCATGCACTGTATTTTTTGTTTAACTGTCATGTTTATTTCCTGAATGAAGATATACGGTAGATTAATGTATTAACGTCATGTATTTACACACACACAACGTTACCTAGTATAAACAATTCCCGTTGACGTATAAATAACTTTAAAGGTCACATGACTTCCCTGACCTGCACTGGCCCCACTGAGAGACAGACACAGTGGCAGAGGTGTGATGGACATCCGGAGGCCACGAAGCTGACTCCTCCCCTAACATCCTCCCAGCTTCTGGGGAGATCGTTCTATTCCTCTGACCTCTGACCTCCCTCATGTACAGATTTGCACGCCGCACCACACAAAAGGGCCAGGGCCGCTCGTTGACATGGGAATTAGATGTGACAAAAGCCTGACGGACAGAGTCCTAAGTGTTCTTTAAAGAGCTCTTTTCCTTTTAGCCCCCCCCCCCCCCACACGTTCCTGCAGTGAAGCTGTCATGGTGGAATGTTATTGATGATGTGTTTGTCAGGGACGATATGCGGCTTCATCGAATATCTTATTAACAACTGCAAACTATTGTCTCCACATTATGGAAAAATGTGTAGAATTGCAGGAAATTAACTGTTTAACTTCAACGTTTTCTCTTCGCTGTCAAGAGGAGGGCTGCTAAAATAGGGGGACCAGCGAGCCACTGTGGTCCCCACCCCCATCAATGTTGCCCATACCTTATTATTGTTTCATTCACTTCTCACTCCCCCCCCCCCCCCCCCCCCCCCCTCCCCACCCTGCTGCTGCTCCCCCTATGGACATTCCCTCTGGGACATTCTATGTTCTAGTAGGAATCTAAATGTGTTATCACTGCACTTTCAACCAATTAAAGACGCACACAAAGTTGAAATGGGAATACAATGTCAAATGTGTTATCACCGCGCTTCGTCTAATAGCGGAACCAGATGACCTGGATTGCAGTTGAGAATACATTAAAAGTACACGGTGCAAGTGATCAATGCTGTTGGAGATTCTGCACAGATACTTATATTGTGAAGATCTCCACAGACCTGCAACCTTTGCATGCTATCTTGAACATGCACACTTGCTATGATTACACAATAAGACTTTTATAGGT
Source organism: Hucho hucho (assembly GCA_003317085.1). Lineage (NCBI taxonomy): Eukaryota > Metazoa > Chordata > Actinopteri > Salmoniformes > Salmonidae > Hucho > Hucho hucho. The sequence goes on from QNTS01005482.1 coordinate 89,654, forward strand.
ACAGTAACCTTAAAATGTGGCCATGTATGAGTTTAAGGTTGAATAAAAACTGTTCCATTAGTTTGTAAGATAGCCTTAACTTTAGGCTATTTACTGTCCTACAAAAAGTGATATCGAATTGTTTTAGATTGACAGCGCAACCAAATATCAACATTTAAAGGAGATGTATCTAGTGCTTGGATAGTTTCATCTGAGACACTGGCTTAATCCTATTATTTTACTTGTATTTTTGGTTTAGTTGGAGACATGAATCAAACATATAATTTGTTAACTTGTTGACAAGTTATAAGTCTATATACTGTATTGCAAAAGTCATATTGAATTGTGTTTTGTTGTCAATGCAATCAAATAACAACATTTAAAGGAGATATTTTGTGCCTGTCACGGCCTGGCCATAGAGAGCCCTCTGGGTTGGGTCAGGGCGTGACTAGGGTTTTCTAGGGGACTTTATGTTGGGTTTTGTGTTGGTTCCCAATTAGAGGCAGCTGTTAGTCATTGCCTCTAATTGGGAATCCTATTTAGTTTGTTCCCTTCCCCACCTGTGTTTGTGGGTTATTGTTTCTGGTTAGTGCATGTGTAGTGCTATACTGACATTATGGTCTTGTTATTCTTTTTGTACGTTCCATTTTTGAAATAAATCATGTGGAACTATAAGCACGCTGTGCCTTGGTCTACCTTTCACACCGATTGTGACAGTGCCACTGACTTAGTCTGACTTTAATTCCAGTTTGTCTACAAATTAATAATTGATATGTTGGATTCACATCTCCATCTCAACCAAAAATCTAAGTTAAAGAATAGGACTATGTTACATCTAACTTGAAATAAGTTTGATTTGATTTAGTCCTATTCTTCAACTTAGATTTTTGGTTGAGATGGAGATGTGAATCCAACATATCAATTATTAACATCATAAATTATAAAATCAACCGAAGCGTGAAACCCTATATCTACACTGTATGTCTTTAAGTTGAACCCTGGGTTGAATGACTTACCTAATGCTATACAGGCCTAAATAGTATCATTGGTGATATATGACTTATAAAGTAAGGTTCAATTTAATTTGCTCTGTTAAACCTATCCTTTTGAATGGCTTTGTTAGCAACAGTGAATCTATTTAGTTATTAAGAAGTTGCTCGATAATCATTCTCACGATAGCACATTGGTAGTAGTCAGTGACAAATATCAAAGCCAATCAAGGCTGGGCTTGGTTAAAACCCTGGATGGAAGACCAAATGGCAGTAGATAGATCCAGTAGGAGGTGCTGTCCAGCTTCTAGGTTTTTTTTCTTCTGATCGTGGATATAACGTTGATGAGTTGATCGCTATATATTCAACATACTTTATTTTATACAATATTTGTCTATGTTGAAAATTGGTTACTATGATGACTTAATTCTGTGGTTGAAATTTCACCCTCAAAACAAGTCTACATTGATGACTCGCAGCAAATCCAATGTATTTTCCACATAGATTCCACGTCACAATACATTGACAAATTACGTTGAAAGAACATTGATTCAACCAGTTTGTGCCCTATGGGTTCGTTGTTTAGGCATTTCTCTGTGACTTATAGAATGTGTTAATAAAAGTTTTGCCAATAACAGGTGTGTGTGTGTGTGTGCGAGATCAATCAACCTGAAGGTGTTAAGGGAGAAATTCCTGTCATTCAGCTCCTCATGGCCGTCTCCAGTATTCAGTCCTCAGTCTCCCCCCGGGCAAAACTCCAGACCTTTCACCACCTGCCAGACAGTGTTATGATGACGAGTACTTGTACATGCAGTTCTACCACGATACTATTCCTGGCACACTGTCTGCTTGCCTGGATCTCTGGCGTCCTGTATGGGTGTGAACCAAATCCCCACATTTCCCCATTCCTGAGGAAGCAAACAGCACTCACAAAGACATACTGAGGAAGAGACACATATGTTTTGGCTGTGTCTTATCCAGGCACACAATCGACATGGATCAATCATTTGTGGGTAGCAATAGCAATTGTTTTCCAGTAAATTGCCTTATTTGTTATTCAAGTGTTTGTTTCTTTTTCCGCGTATGAGAGGACTGAATGAGATGAGGTCTCGAGTGGTGCTTTAAGAGTACCAGGAGTTTCCAATGCTGAAAATGCTATTGAATATTTTATACAAAGATACCATAGGCCACATGTGACCCACTAGATCTGAGCTTGGTTGCTGTTCAAGTAGGCTACAGACTGTGGCTGGAATAAGAGCTGTACCTCACTGGGTGCGTTCACACAGGCAGCACAATTCTGATTTACACAGGTTGTCCAATCCAGATATTTTTGTCCAATTATTGGTCTTTTAACCAGTCAGATCGGATCTTTTGCCAATACTTGGGTAAAAGATCAGAATTGGTCTGCATGTATAAACTCCACTATATTGTGTGATGTAGACTGACGATGTACCTTGTGGCATAGAAAGTAATAATAGTTGTGAACAAAATGGAACCAATTCAACCCACATGGGAGTTTTTATAGCGTTTGTAATTTAAAGGGATAGTTGACCCAAATAACAAAATAACGTGTTGGTTTGCTTACCCTGTAACCAAGGAAATAAAACCAAAGCTGAATGTCATACCTTGTCCATATACTGCTTACAGGCAGTGGCGGAACTAGAGTTTTATACATGGGGTGGCAAGGGGGTGGACAAGGCTACTTCAGACCATGACAGAAAATGAGTGTGTAACCCTAACCTGGCATCTAAGGAGCGTGAATGAATCCTATGATTGCTGATTAGAGGTAGAAGTGATAATTCACTTAACCAGGAGTTCTTCAATGTGGCAGATAGTGTGGTCATCAATATGGGCACTAATAGCTTGTGGAAGACCTATTTTTAAGGTTCTAGAAACACAATGAGTAAAGGAGAGTAGACGGTCTGTCCCTTTCACTTTTCTCTCTCCCATCAAGAAGCCGCTTGGTTTGATGAACCTCATGTTTGAGGTCCTCTAAATCTGACTCAAAGGTCTGAGCAAAGGCAAACAGAGGTTCCTCATTCAAGAATGTTGTACTCTTTGGGTTGAGAGACTGGACTCATTGCATTATCTCACAATACTTATTTGAAAAACGCCTCTGCAGCTCAGCTGTGAGACTGTCAAGCATCTGATAAAAGATAGCTCTTTAGAAGCTCTCACCATCACTTTGGTCACTATTTTTCTGTCCTACAGCACTCATCATCAATGAGTCGTGAAATCTTAAGCTTGTTTTAGGCTGTCTTTTACACACTGTTTGTACACTTATTTTGCAGTGCTCTGCAATCTCTTCAACCTCTTTCCATAGTTCTCCAAAGTAACCCTCACTTCTGTAGTCCTGTAATGTGTCTGTAAGTGCACCTACTAGATCCACAGCCCTTGCCTCAGGTACTGATTTTACAGCATCGAAAAGAACCAAATTCAAACAATTTGCATTACAGTGCACATAAAATACAAATCCTGCACTGTTCGTGCAGACACACCAGAGTTCTTTCCGCTCATGACGGATGCACCGTCATAGCCTTGCCCCACAAGATTATTTCTGTAGTCCAGATCATGTTTTTCAAGGCTATAAATTATTATTTTTGTGAGACCTGCTGCATCTAAGCTTACAGCTGGCTGAAAGTATAAAAAGCTTTTGTGGATGCCCCCATTGTAATAGTACCTCACAACTAAATACATTTGTTCTTTTTTCTTTAAATCTTTGGTTTCATCTGAAATTACACTAAAAACTTCACTTTCTTTTACTTCTCTTATTATTTCACTTTGTACCATCTCTGCTAAGCCATTTCACTTTGTACCATCTCTGGCTTGTGTACTTAGCATTGCCACATGCATTCATCCTTTTCTCTATGAGAGGGTCATGCTTTGCTATTTCTTCCAAGATTGTCAAAAGATTCCCCTTTATTTGAGAGTCATCAGACTCTCGATGACCTCTCTGTGCTATAGTTTGAGTGGCAGTTAATAGGAGCACATCTGCAATTGTTTTAATGTAAGTACAGTTTTCCTCCCCTTTCTTTTTCCGGTCCTCATTTATGACATCTAACATGGATGAGTTTCTGTCAATAGCCCTTTTATGCTGATTCCAAGCATACACAGCATTGATATGATGCTCTGCCTTCGATTGGAGCTTAAACCCAGAATCTTTAAACAGCTCCTTTTTCCAGTTACTGTGATGTGAAGGCAGATTCAGGTGTATTGGGCAGAGAAAAATGCCTACAGGCGAAACAATAAGTTGAATCTTGATTTACAGAATATTCAAGCCATGAATTGTCCTTATACCAGGAGCTGTTGAAAGCCCTTTTCCTAGTACCATGCTGAGTTCTGGGAAATGTTTTCAAACACAGCTGTATAGGACCCTCTTCTCTGGATCTGAAATACACGTTAAATATTGTGTCATATCTCTATGGAAATGTATAATTAAGGGATCCACAATATTAGATACTAACAGCTGCTAACTAAAATGTGTGGTTTAAAGTATAGGCCTGGCCTACCATTTGGTCCTTTTGGAACAGAAGTCTAATATCTCTCCCTTTCTTTTCATGTTTAACTGACCCTATGCAAAAATAAGACAGTCTATGGTTACATCTAAGCATCCAATTACTCACATTTTAGTCCAATCTCAATCTTAATTACAAATCCCCATTATCATAACTGTCCCTTAAAATCAACTACCAGCCTAAGATACTAGTTAGATCATGGCTAGCCCTACTCTGCAGTAAGTAACTTAGCTAGCTATAAATTCTTACACCTTTATGATAGCAAACAGGCTATCTGCAAATTGTGGTCATCTTTTGAGTAACGTTACTAGATTGATAATAACAATTGTTCGTTTTGAGTTCAAGTACGAAAATCTAACTGAGTTAATGGATTTCAAATTGCTGATATGCACATAATTAGTAGTATTGGATAGAAAACACTCTGAACTTTCTCAAACTGTTAAAATAATGTCTGTGAGTATAACATAACTGATTTGGCAGGCGAAAACCAGAGGAAAATCCATTCGGGAAAATGTGATTCTGTGAGGTGCCTCTTTTGCCATTGACTTTCTATAGGAAATGCTGGATTCCAGCTCCCAGGTTGCAGTATATATGGCTTCCACTAGATGTCAACAGTCTTTAGACAAGGTTTCATGTATTTATCTTGAAAAATAGAGGAGTAAGAAACGTTTTTCCAAGTGGAGGGAGGAAGTCACTTTTCTCTTTGACGCGCGGGACCGTGAGCGTGCGCCTCGGTTTTTTCCTTTTCTATCGCCCAGGATATTATCCATGTGAAATACTATCGTTAACTTCTTAGGGAGCGGCTCCCGAGGTGACGGTTTTGGAGAGTCTGGCGTGCCCAAAGTAAAATGCCTCCCACTCAGGCCCAGAAAATAGGATATGCACATAATTAGTACCATTGGATAGGAAACACTCTTAAGTTTCTAAGAGTGTTAAAATATTGTCTGTGAGTATAACAGAACTGATATAACAGGCGAAAACCCGAGGAATTTCTGTCCTGGAAAAAGTGTTTTTGACACATTGCCTCATTTTGAACCCCTCCCTATTGAAAATAGACATATGTGGGAGTAAGATTGCAGTACCTATTGCTTCCACTGGATGTCAACAGTCTCTAGACAGTGTTTGATGATGTTTAGTTGCTCTGGATGGTAATAGAAGAAGAATTTCGAAGTGGTCATCGGATGTAAACAGAAGAGGAAGCGCGTTCACAGGCTCGCGCGCGCTGTGGTTTTTTCCTTTCCTTTCGTCCAGTTTATAATCTGGTTGAAATTTTATAGTAAATATACATAAAAGTGTTCCTAAGGATACATTATCAATGATGTTTGATTGTTCTTGGACAAGTGTATAGGTCTAGGTTGAACGAGTTCTCTTCACGGTTCAATGGGCGAGTGGACGCTGTATTTTATGAACATAATGCGCCGACCAAACGGAGATTTATGGATATAATATATGACTTTTTCTAACAAAAAAAACATTGGATGTCTTCATTGGACACTTGGGAAGCCCTCAGCAGAAGTTCTTCAAAAGGTAAGGGATTTGTTTTTGCTGTGAAATGTGTTTTGTGTGAACCGCGATGGTTTATGAATTTATGCTAATGGAAAATATTGGAGGTGCTACCCTCAAACAATCAAATGTGCTTTCGCCGTAAAGCCTTTTTGAAATCTGACAGCGCTGTGATATTGCCAAGAAGCAGAGCTTTTGATGACTATGCAACACTTGTATATTGATGAATGTTTAATAATTAAACTTTTGGATTTTGAATTTGGCGCCTTGCATTTCACCGGGTAGGCTCGATTTAATTCCTTAAAAGTCCATGCATCCTTCCTCCCATCCTTGAAGTAATCACTGATTAAATATTGGATAGGTGAACTCAAGGGCTGTCACCTGTCAAGTCATTTCTAATTACTGACTACTTCAAGGCAGTGGAGGATGCTGATGGGAGGACAGCTCATAATAATGTCTAGAACGGAGCAGAAGGGAAGGATTCAAAAAGGGCCTGTGTCTCTGTAAAGCCCCCTACTGGAGTAAGGTGGAATTGCTAAAGACCCCATTGAGCCTCCACACCACCACACCGGTATCAAATTGACTACCATCATTAATTGACTCAGAGGGCCTATCGCCTCTGACCACAGAACATTGGCTGTCATATTCTGTTAATTTCCGGATGACTATGTGTTCAGTCACCACCGTTCGCGGACACCCATCAGGTGATCAACAGCACCCAGTGTTACGGGAATGCAAAGAAGATCAAGGACCTCAGCCACCTAAGCCACGGACATTTCCCCCCGCTACCATCTAGAAGGTGTAGACAGTAGAGGTGCATAACATCTGGGACCAAGAGACTGATAAACAGCCTGTATCTCCAGGCTGTCAGACTGTTAAACAGTCATCACTAGTCGGCCTCCACCCAGTAGCCTTCCCTGAACCTTAGGCACTGTCATTACACACCAATCACATATACTATATATATTTATTAAAAACAAAAACAATGTTGTAGTTAAGTGAGAAGTAGGCATTGGTCTGAAGCCTAAAAATAAAGGAAATTCTCATGAGCACCACAATGCCTACTCCACCCATGCTCTACCAAGGTTTTCCAGCACACAGCTTTGACCTACTACATACAATGTGTAGGCAGGTTGATTAGGATTTAAACCTTCTCAAACAGTCTGATTCATACTGTTAGAGGAGGTACTTCCACAACAATGTCATTTGTACCACATACATGTTAAAGTATTGGATCTTCACACATCACACTAATCCCATTCCATTACCTTTTCAAGCTTTTTTAAATTATTCAAACGCAAGCTTTGCTTTTATACCTGCAAGACCAGCATGCTTGATTGAGTGCCTGCTTGTATTTCCTTAAACATCTGTTTGATAACATGTTTTTTTTTTGGTCAGTAGGTGTCCAACATAACAAGGTGGTGGAGAATTGGATACAGTCAGTCATATACTGTACACTGAGTGTACAAAACATTTGGAACACCTTAATATTGAGGTTCACCCCCTTTTGCCCTCAGAACAGCCTCAGTTCATCGGAGCATGGATTCTACAAGGTGTTGAAAGCGTTCCACAGGGATGCTGGCCCATGTTGACTCATGTTAGCTTCCCACAGTTGTGTCAAGTTGGCTGGATGTCCTTTGGGTGGTGGACCATTCTTGATACACACGGGAAACTGTTGAGTATGAAAAACCCAGCAGTGTTGCAGTTCTTGACACACTCAAACTGGTGCGCTTGGCAGCTACTACCATATCCCATTCGAAGGCATTTAAACGTTTTGTCTTGCCAATTCACCCTCTGAATGGCACACATAGGCAATCCATGTCTCAATTGTCTCAAGGCTTAAAAATCCTTCTTTAACCTGTCTCATCCCCCTTCATCTACACTGATTGAAGTGGATTTTACAAGTGACATCAATATGGGATCATAGCTTTCACCTGATTAGTCTATGTCATGGAAATAGCAGGTGTTCCTAATGTTTTGTATAGTCAGGTATCCATTCCTAATTTCTGTGACAATTAGCTTGCCTGTGTAATATTGACCAAAGCTCAGAAACACAAACATGGTCCTGTTTTATCAATTGCTGTGCTGATCAATGGACAGTTCATTACCTCTGTCAAATGAATATGGAGATTAAAGTTGTGTGTAAGTGCGTTCCTTTTGGCAGTGCTATTGTAAGCTTTAATTAGAAACTTAATGGCATAGGTGGTGTGCTTGCATAAGTTCAAGGGTCACTGGTTTAAACCCTGGTCTGCAGGCTGTTGCACTCTCGTAGCTGAAATCAGTTTTGAACTAACCATTAATGTTTAGAATTGACCATGGATAGTCAAAAGTAATTGTCTGCAGTTTTCAGAAGGTGAAAAGCTCAGTTGATTGTGACAGTCTGACATTGTAAAAAATGTGACTCTATTCCCAATTGAAAGCAAAGTAAAGGAACATGGTTTTAAATCATTGACTTTTGAATATCGTGTAACCCAGCCATAAAGACTAAACAAAGATATCCCCATGTGCACTAGAGATGCATCGTTCTTGTACCTTTTATAGCTTGTTTCTAAAGTGTTGCATCCTATACATTTATATAATCCAGGGTTGGGGGGCGGGGGAGGGGGGGCATTAGCCCCCATCAGCCCCCTCCCCCCACCACTAGCACCGATGCATAAGCTGCTCACTGTAAACAGTGCCTGTAATCATGCAGTAACAACAACAAAAAAAGACTGTTGGAAAAGCATTCCAGGTGAAGCTGGTTGAGAGAATGCCAAGAGTGTGCAAAGCTGGGTGACTACTTTGAAGAATCTCAAATATAAAATATATTTTGATTTGTTTAACACTTTATTTAACATTTGTTTAACTCTTTGGTTACTACATGATTCCATGTGTGTTATTTCATAGTTTTGATGTCTTCACTATTATTCTACAATGTAGAAAATAGTAAACATAAAAAAATTACTTGAATGAGTAGGTGTTCTAAAACGTTTGACCTGTAGTGTACATTTATTAAATTGTTTCTTCCAGTTATTGATAAGCATGCACCTATTAACTTCTTAAGGAGCGGCAGAAGAGGTGACGGTTTTGGAGAGTCTGGCGTGCCCAAAGTAAAATGCCTGCCACTCAGGCCCAGAAAATAGGATATGCACATAATTAGTACTATTGGATAGTTTCTAAAAGTGTTAGAATAATGTATGTGAGTATAACAGAACTGATATAGCAGGCGAAAACCAGAGGAAAATCCATCCGGATTTGCAGTTTTTTTTGTACATGACCTTCTTCTCCAGGCTGCCTATTCATTTCTATTTTAACGAGGACTGAGACGGCAGTACCTATGGCTTCCATTAGATGTCAACAGTCTTTATACAGTGTCTGGAAGCTCTAGCACTAAGCAGAACGGATAGGAAGAGGAAGTAGTGAAGGGACCACTTTTGTCAACGGGCGTGAGATTGTGAGTGCGCCCCACTTCCTATTGTTCACGTTATCGTCCGGGTTGAAATATTACAGTAAATATACATAAAAGGATACATTAAAAATGATGTTTGATTTGTTTGTAGAAAGTTTATAGGTATAATTTGAACGTGTTCTCTTCACGGTTCAATGGGCGACTCAACGGTGGATTTTATGATCATAACGCGCCAACCAAACGGAGATTTATGGATATAATAAATGACTTTTTCTAACAAAAGAACCATTGAATGTCTTCGTTGGACACTTGGGAAGCCCTCAGCAGAAGTTCTTTGAAAGGTAAGTGATATTTTTTAGCTCTTATATGGGTTTTGTGTGACCCGCGATGGATATGAATTTATGCTAATGTGGAAAATATATGAGGTGCTATCCTCAAACAATCAAATGTTGTGCTTTCACCGTAAAGCCTTTTTGAAATCTGACAACGCTGTGATATTGCCAAGAAGCAGAGCTTTTGATGACTATGCAACACTTGTATATTGATGAATGTTTAATAATTCAACTTTTGGATTTTGAATTTGGCGCCTTACATTTCACCGGGTAGTGTCGGGAGTGGCCCGCTAGCGTTGCCGTCCCATAAGCCCCTTACGCGCACCGGAGCCAGCACCCTCCTGCCCCCATGGTCATCTTAAGGGACAGTAGTACAGATGCCCTTCTAGTTAAACCAGAACCAGCTAGAACTGGACCCAACCATGTCTGATCACTTCACTGCTCCGCCCTTCTGCCTTACCAGTCCTGTCGGATAGGACTAGGCCCTTTGAGGACTAAGCCCCATATTGAGACCTTTTAAGATGTGTGGATTTCCACCAGAAATCCAGGGGCGGCTCTAAAAAACGATCAGCATTATAATGCCTTCAGAAAGTATTCATACCCCTTGACTTATTCCAGATGTTGTTGTGTTACAGCCTGAATTAAAAATTCGCACCCATCTACACATAATACCCCATAATGGAAAAGTGAATAAATGGTTTTAGAAATTTTTGTGAATTTATCGAAAATGAAATACAGAACTCGCCATTTTCAAGACTTGCCATAGATTTTCAAGCCAATTTAAGTAAAAACTGTAACTAGGCCTCTCAGGAAAATTCAATGTCGTCTTGGTAAGCAACTCCAGTGTAGATTTGGTTTTGTGTTTTGGTTATTGTCCATCTGAAAGGTGAATTTGTCTCCCGGTGTCTGATGGAAAGCAGATTGAACCAGAGTTTCCTCTAGCATTTTGCCTGTGCTTATAGCTGTATTTCATTTATTTTTATCCCCAAAAACACTCCCTAGTCTTTGCTGATGACAAGCATACCCAGCCACCCCCATGCTTGAAAATATGAAGAGTGGTACTTGGTGATGTGTTGTGTTGGACATAACATAACACTTTGTTTTCAGGACAAAAACTTAATTTCTTTGCCACATTTTTTGCAGTATTACTTAAGTGCAGTGTTGCAAACAGGATGTATGTTTTGGAATATTTTTATTCTGTACAAGGTTCCTTCTTTTCACTCTGTCATTTAGGTTAGTATTGTGGAGTAACTACAATGTAGTTGATACATCCTCAGTTTACTCCTATCACAGGCATTAAACTCTGTAACTGTTTTAAAATCACCATTGGCTTCATGGTGAAATCCCTGAGTCGTTTTCTTTCTCTCCGGCAACTGAGTTAGGAAGAACGCCTGTATCTGTGTAGTGACTGGGTGTATTGATACACCATCCAAAGTGTAATAAATAACTTCACCATGCTCAAAGGGATATTCAGTGTCAGATTTTTTCAATTTTTACACATCTACCAAATTGGTGCCCTTCTTGCGAGGCAATGAAAAACCTCCCTGATCTTTGTGCTTGAATCTGTGTTTGAAATCCACTACTCGATTGAGGGACCTTACAGATAATGGTATGTGTGGGGTACAGTGATGGGGTAGTTATTCAAAAATCATGTTAATCACTATTATTGAACACGGAATGAGTCCATGCAACTTATTCTGCGATTTGTTAAGCATGGTTTTTCTCCTGAACTTATTAAGGCTTGCCATAACAAAGAAGTTAAATACTTACTGACTCGTGACATTTCAGCTTTTAATTTGTAATTAATTTCTATAAAAAATTCCACTTTGACATTATGGGGTATTGTGTGTGTGAATCAGTGACACAAAATCTCAAATGTAATGCATTTTAAATTCAGGCTGTAACACAACAAGAAGCGGTGGGAATACTTTCTGAAGGTACTGTAAGTACTAGTGGGTGAGGGCATTCACAGCGGAACTGTTTTTTCATGGTCCTAGGTCTCGCCAGATTTAGTCAATTAAGAGTAAATTAACTCAGTGCCTTAGGAAACAATTCAGACCCCTTTACTTTTTCCACATTTTGTAACATTACAGCCTTATTCTAAAATTGATTTAAAAAATGTACAAATCCTCAGCAATCTACACACAATACCCCATAATGACAAAGCAAAACAGGTTTTTAGCCATTTTTGCTGATTAAAAAATTTAAAGGTAAATACCTTATTTGCATAAGTATTCAGACCCTTTGCTATGAGACAAAATTGAGCTCAGGTGCATCCTGCTTCCATTGATCATCCTTGAGATGTTTCTACAACTTGATTGGAGTCCACCTGTGGTCAATTCAACTGATTGGACATGATTTGGAAAGGCACATACCTGTCTATATAAGGTCCCACAGTTGACAGTGCATGTCAGAGCAAAAACTAAACCATGAGGTTGAAGGAATTGTCCGTAGAGCTCCAAGACAGGATTGTGGCGAGGCACAGACCAGGGGAAGGATACCAAAAAATGTCTGAAGCATTGAAGTTCCTCAAGAACACAGTGGGCTCCATCATTCTTAAATGGAAAGAGTTTAGAACCATCAAGACTTTTCCTAGAGCTGGCCGCCCGGCCAAACTGAGCAATCGGGGGAGAAGGGCCTTGGTCAGGAAGGTGATGGGAGAACCTTCCAGAAGGACAACTATCTCTGCAGCACTCCACCAATGAAGACTTTATGGTAGAGTGGCCAGACGGATGCCACTCCTCAGTAAAAGCACATGACAGCCCGCTTGTAGTTTGACAAAAGACACCTAAAGACACTCAGACCATTAGTAACAAGATTCTCTGGTCTGATGAAACCAAGATTGAACTCTTTGTCCTGAATGCCAAGTGTCACGTCTGGAGGAAACCTGGCACCATCCCTACGATGAAGCATGGTGGTGGCAACATCATGTTGGGGAGATGTTTTTCAGCGGCAGGGAATGGGAGACTAGTCAGGATTGAGGCAAAGATGAACGGAGGAAAGTACAGAGAGATTCTTGATGAAAACCTGCTCAACAGTGCTCTGGTCGTAAGACTGGGGTGAAGGTTCACCTTCCAACAGGACAATGACCCTAAGCACACAGCCAAGACAACGCAGGAGTGGCTTTGGGACAAGTCTCTGAATGGCCCAGCCAGAGCCCGGACTTGAACCCGATCTAACATCTCTGGAGAGACCTGAAAATAGCTGTGCAGCAACGCTCCCCATCCAACCTGACAGAGCTTGAGAGGATCTGCAGAGAAGAATGGGAGAAACTCCCCAAATACAGGTGTGCCAAGCTTGTAGTGTCATATCCAAGAAGACTTGATGCTGTAATCGCTGCCAAAGTTGTTTCAACAAAGTACTGAGTAAAGGCTCTGAGTACTTTTGGAAACTTAATAATTACATTTTTTAATTTATATAAATGAGCAAAAATGGCTAAAAACCTGTTTTTGCTTTGTCATTATGGGGTATTGTGATGTCATTATGGGCTATTGTGATGTCATTATGGGCTATTGTGTGTAGATTGACGAGGGAAAACACTATGTAATACATTTTAGAATAAGGCTGCATTTGGAAAAAGTTAGGGGGTCTGAATATATATACACAAGCTCACAGAACGGGACCACTCAGTGCTGAAACGCGTAAAAATCTTCTGTCCTCACTACCGAGTTCCAAACTGCCTCTGGAAGCAAAATCAGCGCAATAACTGTTTGTCGGGAGCTTCATGAAATCGTTTTCCATGGCCGAGCAGCTGCATACAAGTCTAAGATCACCATGCGCAATGCCAAGCGTTGGCTGGAATGGTGTAAAGCTCGCCGCCATTGGACTCTGGAGCAGTGGAAACGCGTTCTCTGGAGTGATGAATTACTCTTCACCATCTGGCAGTCCGACGGACGAATCTGGGTTTGTAGGATGCCAGGAGATCGCTACCTTCCCCAATGCATAGTGCCAACTGTAAAGTTTGGTGGAAGAGGAATAATGGTCTGGGGCTGTTTTTCATGGTTCGGGCTAGGCGCTTTAGTTCCAGTGAAGGGAAATCTTAAAACTTCTTTGGGATCGGTGTCACGTCCACGGGACAGTTGAGCTAACGTAGGCTAATGCCATTAGCATGAGGTTGTAAGTAACAAGAACATTTCCCAGGACATAGACATATCTGATATTGGCAATCTTACTGCACTGTCCAATTTACAGTAGATATTACAGTGAAAGAATACCATGCTATTGTTTGAGGAGAGTGCACAATTTTGAACATGAAAAGTTATTAATAAACAAATTAGGCACATTTGGGCAGTCTTGATACAAAATGTTGAACAGAAATTCAATGGTTCATTGGATCAGCCTAAAACTTTGAACATACACTGCTGCAATCTAGTGGCCAAAATCTAAATTGCACCTGGGCTGGAATAATACATTATAGCTTTTCTCTTGCATTTTAAAGATGATGGTACAAAATAAATACAAAAGAATGGTTGTTTTTTCTTTGTATTATCTTTTACCAGATCTATTGTATTATATTCTCCTACATTCCTTTCACATTTCCACAAACTTCAAAGTGTTTCCTTTGAAACGGTACCAAGAATATGCATATCCTTGCTTCAGGGCCTGAGCTACAGGCAGTTCGATTTGGGTATGTCATTTTAGGTGAAAATTGAAAAAAAGGGGCGGAACCTTAAGAGGTTTTAACGCTACAGCATACAATTACATTCTAGACGATTCTGTGATTCCAACTTTGTGGCAACAGTTTGGGGAACACCCTTTCCTGTTTCAGCATGACAACGCCCCCATGCACAAAGCGAGGTCCATACAGAAATGGTGTGTTGAGGTTGGTGTGAAAGAACTTGGCTGGCCTGCACAGAGCCCTAACTTCAACCCCATGAAACACCTTTGGGATGAATTGGAACGCCGATTGCGAGCCAGGCCTAATCGGCCAACATCAGTGCCCGACCTCACTAATGTTCTTGTGGCTGAATGGAAGCAAGTCCCCGCAGCAATGTTCCAACATCTAGTGGAAAGCCTTCCCAGAAGAGTGGAGGCTGTTATAGCAGCAAAGGGGGAGACCAACTCCATATTAATGCCAATGATTTTGGAATGAGATGTTTGACGAACAGGTGTCCACATACCTTTGCAATTGTTATAGATTACAATTGGATAACTGTTACAGTGCCATTTCGGTTGTTAATTTGCTTCGTTATGACATTTCGTGATTTCTTTTTTTTTATATATAGAAAAATAAAATAATGAAAAAGTGTACTTGTTTGACATTTTACTGCATTGTTAGGAGCTAGCAACATAAGCATTTTGCTGAACCTGTTATAACATCTGCTAAACTGTGTACGCAACCAATCAACTTTGATTCGATTTTGATCTACTACACACGGCTGATTGGTTGATGATCCGTATTGGTCTGTCTTGACCTTTAACCACAGTACAGCCTCGACATAACTGGACCAGGCTTTCAAAACAGATTATATCACGCTCAGATTATTAAGAAAAGAAAAAAACATTTTTAATCAATAAGCAACCAATGATTGTATAAAATATACTCACTTATACTCACTTATACTCACTATACTTATACTCTTGTGAATTTTCTGAAGTTATAACTTTTTTTTTGTGGTGAATTTCTATGTGATTGGTGGAATTTATGTTGAATGAAGTCACATCTAACTAGGTACCTATCAAATTAAAATTCTAGTAACCATAAAAGGAATGCTGTACAACAAAATTACTAAAAAACTAAAACAGTCCCTGACAACTATAAATTACATACTTAACCTTAATCATTTGATTCATCACGTTATGTGCAGTTACAGTATAAATAAAACATTGAATTGAAATTAAATACTGAGAGAAATTGTTTCTCAAATGAGAAATCATTGAACGTATAAACAAATCTAATATAATATAATAACTAATAACTATAACTAATATAGTGCAGCAACATTTCTTTACTGATTGTTCCCTTTGTAGAATATGGTTGTTATGCATGTGAAATGTGCTATTGGCCCTGGTCTAATGGAACAAACATCTCTTAAAGAATGACCTAATAGGACAAACGATAAACATGGCCAATCACTGGATGACGAAAGGTGACATCTTGACTAGGAGAAACATCTGTAGTGAGAAACTTGAACTTGAAAAACTCTGCGAAGCCATGATTTGGAGCTGGTATCGACAGACAGTATCCGCTGTCTCATCTCAGTCAATCAACCAACCAATCAGAGGATGGGAGAGGAGGAATATGTCGATGACAATGATGAAATGTTCATAAAGGAATGTACATATATTTACACCTTTCCAGAGTGATAGGATGAGAGCAGATGGATGGTAGGAGGACGGAGCGGTCTGTTAAACATGCTCTCTGGTCTCGATGCAAAGGACAATGAACTGGTTGTTACAGCTTTGTGCTTGCTGTCCCAGGAGGAAGCCTGAAGCTAGATTGGACGACTGACCCATGATGGACATGTTGTCAGACTGCCACGAATTGCAGGACCGGTCTACCAACAGGTTTCCAAACGTATTGGAGCCATGCCAGATGCTCTTCTTAGGCCTGAGGGAGAGATAGATACATATATAATGGGAGAGTGTATGGATACAGCATATACAGAGGCACATGTACACATCTTCACACACCCCACACATTAAAGTCATACTGGCATACATAACAGACGTTCACACAAACACCAATAAATAGTTTAAATCCCCTACCATGAAAAAATCTCTAAAAAACATAACGGGACTTGAACTAATGTAGCCTCAAACTGAGCAGAGATACCCACTGATGTATGGATCGCTTTAATTCAATCTGTTCTCTTCTACCTTTTCTGTCTGGAAAAGTACCAGGAAGTTCAAGTTTTTATTTGTCACATGCACAAGTACAATGCTTTAGAGTGTTGGGCCAGTAATGAAAGGTCGCTGGTTCGAATATCCAAGCCAACAATGTGTGCAAGGCACTTAACCCTAATTAGCTCCAGGGGCGCCGGATGGCTGACCCTGTAAAACAAGACATTTCAGTGCACCTATCCGGTGTGTGATAATAAACATTATTTTTGCAAGTGCTACCCAACAGTACAGTAATCAATATAAAAATAGTTTAACTAATTTAAATATATATATTTTTTAAAACAGGAAGCTATATACAGGGTCAGTGCTGTACCAAACGTACAATGTGCAGGGATCTGAATTTAGAAAACTGAATCTGAAAACTGAATCTGAATACTGAATCTGAATACTGAATCTGAATACTGAATCTGAATGAAATTATAGTTTGTAAACTTGACACACAGACAATGAACGCAATGCCTACCATATTGAAACTGAATAGATAAATATTGAATTTAAAATATTCAATTACATTTAAATGGTATTCGAAAACCGAATGCAATATTAATTAAATCAAATCATGAAATTCAAGTTCAATTTATGAATTCAATGATTCAATGTGTGCAGTCCAAATTCAAAGATGTTGAATTAAAATGCAGTATCTTAATACAAACTGAAAAAATATTGAATTCAAATACAGTTTCCGTTGGCACTGAAATCTCTCCACACAGATGCGACCTCAACATAACAGACGACATCAATAGCCTTATCCCTTTTTTGTGCCCAGGCTATATCCATTCATACGCGTTCTCAAATAGACCTCGCCACAAAGTAGGAAAGCGTCTGTTTGAAAAACATCTCTAAAAAAGCCACTTTGAAGCCACAATTGCCAGCCTCTAGTCTCTGGTTTGTTGGGGCTGATAAATTCAACGCGGCGGTATATAAATAGAAGCAATAGGAACGAGGGTGGACACAGCTGGCTCGCATGGGCCCGGGCTGAAACACACAACAGTACAACCCTCAGTGTCTGGATTGCAGGTTGTGCTATCCTGCACTTTGTGGAAACAGCCATGTGTGTTTCCTCCGTCCCACATGCCCACGTTCTTCCAAACCCATTTGTCTTTTGGTGAAGCTGCTTTTCGGTCGGGCGGGAAGATGAGGGGTGGATGAGGATGTTTACCTAGTCTTTACTATTCAGACAGAGATAAAGGATGTTTACCTAGTCTTTACTATTCAGAAAGAGATATAGGATGTTTACCTAGTCTTTACTATTCAGACAGAGATATAGGATGTTTACCTAGTCTTTACTATTCAGAAAGAGATATAGGATGTTTACCTAGTCTTTACTATTCAGAAAGAGATATAGGATGTTTACCTAGTCTTTACTATTCAGACAGAGATATAGGATGTTTACCTAGTCTTTACTAATCAGACAGAGATATAGGATGTTTACCTAGTCTTTACTATTCAGACAGAGATATAGGATGTTTACCTAGTCTTTACTATTCAGACAGAGATATAGGATGTTTACCTAGTCTTTACTAATCAGACAGAGATATAGGATGTTTACCTAGTCTTCACTATTCAGACAGAGATATAGGATGTTTACCTAGTCTTTACTAATCAGACAGAGATATAGGATGTTTACCTAGTCTTTACTAATCAGACAGAGATATAGGATGTTTACCTAGTCTTTACTATTCAGACAGAGATATAGGATGTTTACCTAGTCTTTACTATTCAGAAAGAGATATAGGATGTTTACCTAGTCTTTACTATTCAGACAGAGATATAGGATGTTTATGGTTTTATGGTCTGGTTTTAGACCCCACCATAGCACTGAGACTGCACTTGTGAAGGTGGTAAATGACCTTTTGATGGCGTCAGACCGAGGCTCTGCAACTGTCCTCGTGCTCCTAGACCTTAGTGCTGCTTTTGATACCATCGATCACCACATTCTTTTGGAGAGATTGGAAACCCAAATTGGTCTACATGGACAAGTTCTGGCCTGGTTTAGATC
>QNTS01005483.1:36635-47430 GCA_003317085.1 Hucho hucho
AGACCTGGAACAGAGACAGTAACTGACTAGAAGACCTGGAACAGAGACATTAACTGACCAGAAGACATGGAACAGAGACATTAACTGACCAGAAGACCTGGAACAGAGACATTAACTGACCAGAAGACCTGGAACAGAGACAGTAACTGACTAGAAGACCTGGAACAGAGACAGTAACTGACTAGAAGACCTGGAACAGAGACATTAACTGACCAGAAGACCTGGAACAGAGACATTAACTGACCAGAAGACATTGAACACGCACTGCAGTGCTAGCTAGCTGTAGCTTATGCTTTCAGTACTAGATTAATTTTCTGATCCTTTGATTGGGTGGACAACATGTCAGTCCATGCTGCAAGAGCTCTAATAGGTTGGAGGACGTCCTCCGGAAGTTGTCATAATTACTGTGTAAGTCTATGGAAGGGGGTGAGAACCATGAGCCTCCTAGGTTTTGTATTGAAGTCAATGTACCAAGAGGAGGACGGAAGCTAGCTGTCCTCCGGCTACACTATGGTGGTACCCTACAGAGTGTTGTTGAGGCTACTGTAGACCTTCATTGCAAAACAGTGAATATATTTGGTATAGTTTTACCTAAAAAGGATAACTTTTTTAATGTTTCACAATGTTTATTTGTGTGAAATTCACAGAGGGGGATGGTCCTCCCCTTCCTCCTCTGAGGAGCCTCCACTGACGCACATGACACCAGCTTGATATGTCATAGAGTAACAGCCCTGGTGCTCTCTGTCTCTCTCATGCTATTCTTTCTTTACCTATGCTTGTCTTAGGGGTGAGAAGAGCTGACCAATCAGAACTGAGGAGGATTGTCACGGATCCCCATGACTTCTCTCTCCTGAACCAAACTGTCCCGTTGTTTCACCTCGTCTCTGAACCCCCTTAACCCCAACAGAGTGGCCCCTGATCATAGATCTACAATTGTACCCATTCCTCATTTTAACTCCATCTCTCTCTCTCTTTTTGTCTCTCTCTCTCTCTCCCCCACACCCCCCACACACACAGGCACACAATATACTGTCGTTTTTTAAATGAGTGTGGTAACGATTCTCTTATTTATTTACAAATGTGTTAACTGTTGTTACTTCTGTTGTCAAATATGTTGTTCATTTGTTGTTACTGTTGTTACCAAATTGAATATATGTATTTTTCTGTACAAATGTAATGTTTTTCTTACATTTAGATTTTAGGGAGCCAGTGTGTGATCTCAATTCAATATCCTGTAGACTAGGCTATATGGGCGGAGAAGCACGGCTCTGACTCCGACATTGACTGTAAATAAATATCAATGACACATACATTTTACTCTTACGCTTGCAAATCGTCACGCTCCTAAAATTTTGGTCAAAAGTTGCTCATGTAGCTCAAGTCAAGCAAGTGTCAACTCTCCTACACTGTGATAGACTGCATCCAGTTTGCTGAATAGAGTATTGGAGGATATTTTATAAATGATATCGCCGAAGTCAAGGATCGGTAGGATGGTCAGTTTTACGAGGGTATGTTTGGCAGCGTGGGTGAAGGATGCTTTGTTGCGAAATAGGAAGCGGATTCTAGATTTAATTTTGGATTAGAGATATTTAGTGTGAGTCTGGAAGGAGAGTTTACAGTCTAACCAGACACCTAGGTATTTGTAGTTGTCCACATATTCTAAGTCAGAACCGTCCAGAGTAGTGATGCTGGACAGGCGGGCAGGTGTGGGCAGCGATCGGTTGAAGAGCATGCATTTAGTTTTACTTGCATTTAAGAGCAGTTGGAGGCCACGGAAGGAGAGTTGTATGGCATTGAAGCTTGTCTGGTGGAATACAGCTGCACAGTATTGTCTCTTATCAATGGCGGTTATGATATTGTTTAGGACCTTGAGCGTGCCTGAAGTGCACCCATGACCAGCTCGGAAACCAGATTGCATAGCGGAGAAGGTACGGTGGGATTTGAAATGGTCGGTGATCTGTTTGTTAACTTGGCTTTCGAAGACCTTAGAAAGTCAGGGTAGGATAGATATTGGTCTGTAACAGTTTGGGTCTAGAGTGTCTCCCCCTTTGAAGAGGGGGATGACCGCGGCAGCTTTCCAATCTTTGGGGATCTCAGACGATACGAAAGAGAGGTTGAACAGGCTATTGGGCTGTCAACTCTCCTATATCCTCTTGCTGCAGTGGGCTGTCAACTCTCTTATATCCTCTTACTGCCTTAGGCTGTCAACTCTCTTATATCATCTTACTGCAGTGGGCTGTCAACTCTCCTATATCACCTTACTGCAGTGGGCTGTCAACTCTCCTATATCACCTTACTGCAGTGGGCTGTCAACTCTCCTATATCACCTTACTGCAGTGGGCTGTCAACTCTCCTATATCACCCTACTGCAGTGGGCTGTCAACTCTCCTATATCACCCTACTGCAGTGGGCTGTCAACTCTCCTATATCACCCTACTGCAGTGGGCTGTAGTGTTAAACAAATCAACTTTGAAACAAAAGTATAGCAATCAATCAATCAAATGTATTTATTATGCCGATGTCACAGAGTGCTGTACAGAAACCCAGCCTGAAACCCCAAACAGCAAGCAATGCAGATGTAGAAGCACGGTGGCTAGGAAAAACTCCCTAGAAAGGCCAAAACCTAGGAAGAAACCTAGAGAGGAACCAGGCTATGAGCGGTGGCCAGTCCTCTTCTGGCTGTGCCGGGTGGAGATTATAACAGAACATGACCAAGATGTTCAAACGTTCATAGATGACCAGCAGGGTCAGATAATAATAATCACAGTGGTTGTCGAGGGTGCAACAGGTCAGCACCTCAGGAGGAAATGTCAGTTGGCTTTTCATAGCCGAGCATTCAGAGTTAGAGACAGCAGGTGGGGTAGAGAGAGAGAGAGTCGAAAACAGCAGGTCCGGGACAACATACACCACACACACATGGTTAAGGGCTTAAAGAAAAGACGACACCTGTACCATGTCAGATATAGAGTTGAAATCTATTACATTTTGCATCTCAATATTACACTTTATATGCATCACAGAAGACTGAAATATAACATGCCGTAAAAAAATGTTTTTTAATTAATTCAGAAATTCTGAAAACAATGAATAACATGAGGTCACTAGATTTGGTCATTTGACTTTAGGAAAAGGGATGATTTCTCATCCAACTCTACTCTCTTTCAAACTAGTCTAGCCTATTGGCTGATATAGCCCAATAATACTGTTTGTCTGATATAATGGGCCACGTGAGAACCTCTGGTAATTTAACCAATTTCTCAGGATATTCTTACCCATTTTGACTAGGGAGGCACAAATTGCAGGGACCGGGGGGCTGCAAAGTGACCTGCATCACATACACCTAAAATGAGACTGTGGTTAGGTTCGGGAGCCGGAGGTAGTCAGACAAAAAGCCAGCGGGAGAGGGTGGGATGAGGAGATCAGTCAGACCTCTGGAATATCAGAATATCAGCTCTTCTATTTGAGACTCATCATTACATTCACATGAACAATGTTTTTAGAGTGATTATAACACATTCATCCCTTAGATACTATCACCTGCATTTAAAACACTGCCCTCTTGAACACACACACACAGGCACGCACTTACACAAAAACTCTAAGCCAGGGGTATTCAACTGTTAAACTACGAGGTCCAGAACCTGCTGGTTTTCTGTTCTGCCACACATATACAGACACACACACACACACACACACACACACACACTCTCATATCATCGTGCAAGGGCCTCTCAATAGCAGCATCTGCATTCATGCAACACACCATCACCAATGAGGTCAATGAAGCGATGACTGCCCTGCGTTAGCAAACATGACTCCTCTCTCAGGAGGTGATGTCCTGTAGTGCATATTAACACACACAGAGGTGATACAGTAGGTTTTGCATATTGATGCCTGCTGAGAGGACGAGAGGAACAAATGATGCAGCTTGGTAATATCCATTATATACGTAATGGATTTCAATCAGACATTTTTCAAACAAATCTGTGGTAAAATGTCATTTATAACCCCTTATATCCCTTAATAGCACAATCTCTAAATATCTATAAATAAACAAGGTATTTTAGCCTCTAAATATATATATAAATAAAGAAGATATTTTAGCCTCTAATTATCTATATTTAAGCAAGGTATTTTAGCCTCTAATTATCTATATTTAAGCAAGGTATTTTAGCCTCTAATTATCTATATTTAAGCAAGGTATTTTAGCCTCTAATTATCTATATTTAAGCAAGGTATTTTAGCCTCTAATTATCTATATTTAAGCAAGGTATTTTAGCCTGTGAGATATATATATATTTAGCCTGTAAATATCTATAAATAAAGAAGGTATTTTAGCCTCTGTGGTGCCATAAGTAAGCATTGTAGCTAGCTCAGTGTGACAGTCTCTTTCTCTGTGGTTATCAGTGGATAGATGAGAGTTAAGTCTCCACCCAGACTGACAGCCAAGTAAAGCAGAGGAGAATGCTTCAGTCACACAGACAACATGTTCACACAGAGACACTTCAATCAATCCTTATCCCAGTCTGCTGTTCCCACATGCTTCAAGAGGGCCACCATTGTTCCTGTACCCAAGAAAGCAAAGGTAACTGAGCTAAATGACTATCGCCCCGTAGCACTCACTTCCGTCATCATGAAGTGCTTTGAGAGGCTAGTCAAGGATCATATCACCTCTACCTTACCTGACACCCTAGACCCACTTCAATTTGCTTACCGCCCCAATAGATCCACAGACAATGCAATCGCCATCACACTGCACACTGCCCTATCCTATCTGGACAAGAGGAATACCTATGTAAGAATGCTGTTCATTGACTACAGCTCAGCATTCAACACCATAGTACCCTCCAAACTCTTGGTCTGAACACCGCCCTGTACAACTGGGTCCTGGACTTCCTGACGGCCCACCCCCAGGTGGTGAAGGTAGGAAACAACACTTCCACTTCGCTGATCCTCAACACAGGGGCCCCACAAGGGTGCGTGCTCAGCCCCCTCCTGTACTCCCTGTTCATCCATGACTGCGTGGCCACGCACGCTTCCAACTCAATCATCAGGTTTGCAGACGACACAACAGCAGTGGGCCTAATTACCAACAATGACGAGACAACCTACAGAGAGGAGGTGAGGGTCCTGGGAATGTGGTGCCAGGAAAATAACCTCTCACTCAACGTCAACAAAACAAAGGAGCTGATCGTGGACTTCAGGAAACAGCAGAGGGTGTACCCCCCTATCTACATTGACTGGACTGCAGTGGGGAAGGTGGAAAGCCTCAAGTTCCTTGGCGTACACATCACTGACGACCTGAAATGGTCCAATCACACAGTGTGGTGAAGAAGGCGCAATAGGAGGCTGAAGAAATTAGGCTTGGCAACTAAAACCCTCACCATCTTTTACAGATTCACAATTGAGAGCATCCTGTCGGGCTGTTTCACCACCTGGTACGGCAACTGCACCGTCCACAAACCGCAAGGCTCTCCAGAAGATGGTGCGGTCTGCACAGCGCATCACCGGTGGCAAACTACCTGTCCTCCAGGACATCTACAGCACCCGATGTCACAGGAAGACCAAAAATATCATCAAGGACAACAACCACCCGAGCCACTGCCTGTTCACCCCGCTATCATCCAGAAGGCGAGGTCACTACAGGTGCATCAAAGCTGGGACCCGAGAGACTGAAAAACAGCTTCTATCTCAAGGTCATCAGACTGTTAAATAGCCATCACTAGGCGGCTTCCACCCGGATACACAACCCTGCCCCTTAGAGGCTGTTGCCCTACATACATAGACATGGAATCACTGGCCACTTTAATAATGGAACACTAGTCACTCTAATAATGTTGACATATTTCTGCTTTACTCACGTCATATGTATATACTGTATTATACTCTGCTGTATTTTTGTCAATGCCACTCTGACATTGCTCATCCTAATATTTATATATTTCTTAATTCCATTCTTTTACATTTAGGTTGTGTGTATTGTTGTGAATAGTTAGATATTACTGCACTGTCGGCTCTAGAAACACAAGCATTTAGCTACACCCGCAATGACATCTGGCAAAACACGTGTATGTGACAAATACAATTTGATTCGATTTGAACATGTTCACACAGAGAGAGGACAGTCACACAGACAACATGTTCACACAGAGAGAGGCCAGTCACACAGACAACATGTTCACACAGAGAGAGGACAGTCACACAGACAACATGTTCACACAGAGAGAGGACAGTCACACAGACAACATGTTCACACAGAGAGAGGCCAGTCACACAGATAACATGTTCACACAGAGAAAGACCCTCTCCTACAGACAGCATTTTCACACAGAGAGAGGCCTTGTCCTACAGACAGCATGTTCACACAGAGAGAGACCCTGTCCTACAGACACCATGTTCACACAGAGAGAGACCCTGTCCTACAGACAACATGTTCACACAGAGAGAGACCCTGTCCTACAGACACCATGTTCACACAGAGAGAGACCCTGTCCTACAGACACCATGTTCACACAGAGGGAGGCCCTGTCTTACAGACACCATGTTCACACAGAGGGAGGCCCTGTCTTACAACGTGACAAGGAGGTGTGTGTATATGAAATGTCTGTAGGAGTTGTACCTCTCTCTCTCTCTCCCTCCCTGCCATGTAGATTTACCTCATATTCTCTAAATGGATCCAGAAGCACCAATAGACTTCTATTACTATATACTGGCAATAATAACCATACAGGAAACATATTACTTACTATGATTGTGTCCCAAATGGAACCCTATTCCCTACATAGTGCACCCTATGGGTCCTGGTCAAAAGAAGTGCACTATATAGGGAATAGGGTGTCATTTGAGATACATACTATATATATATATTTCTATATACGGGGCAATTTTTATGCTGCTATAATGACTTGGCTGGTGAAAGCCTACATGGCTAACTGATGGCTTACTTTTACAATATTTATAGGTATAGTTTTGCTTCTCATTTTCCATTTCTTGGCAATTTCAAGCATCGTTTACCCACCGACCAACTGCAGTAACCATTACAGCATTTATATATTTCTTTCCAGAGATGGCATGTTGGAAGAGGTTATAGGAGTGTGTGTGTGTGTGTGCAAGTGAGCGGGCGACAGAATTTGTCGTATTTAATTTTTTTACAGACGCACTTATACAGAGCGACTTAAAGGAGCAATTACGGTTAAGTGCCATGCTCATGGGCACATCGACAGATTTTTCACCTAGTCGGCTCGGGGATCCGAACCAGCGGACCTTTCCGATACTGGCCCAAAGGTCTTAACCCCTAGGCTACCTGCCGCCCCCCAGTGTTCCGTACTCTTCTATGGTTACAGCAGGCAGGTTACTAGGGAGCTGTGATGTAGAGGACAGACATGTTACTAGGGAGATTGTTTGGTCAGCCCAACACTCAGGCCAGCACTCAGGCCAACACTCAGCCCAACACTCAGCCCAACACTCAGGCCAACACTCAGCCCAACACTCAGGCCAACACTCAGCCCAACACTCAGCCCAACACTCAGGCCAACACTCAGGCCAACACTCAGCCCAACACTGAGCCCAACACTGAGCCCAACACTCAGGCCAACACTCAGGCCAACACTAACCTACCATTAACCCAACACTTGTTTTGGCTCTGTACTCCAACACTTAGAAATGGTGTTGTGTGTTCCTTCCAAAAAACTCAACTGTATTTTCATCTGTCCACAGAATATTTTGTCAGTAGCGCTGTCAGTAGCGCCATAGGGCAGGTCAGCTTTTGGAGAAGTCATTAGCCTACAGTCGTGGCCAAAAGTTTTGAAAGTTTGCTGCTTCAGCGTCTTTAGATATTGTTGTCAGATGTTACTATGGAACACTGAAGTATAATTACAAGCATTTCATGTGTCAAATGTTTTTATTGACAATTCCATGAAGTTGATGCAAAAAATTCAATATTTGCAGTGTTGACGCTTCTTGTTCAAGACCTCTGCAATCCGCCCTGGCATGCTGTCAATTAACTTCTGGGCCACATCCTGACTGATGGCAGCCCATTCTTGCATAATCAATGCTTGGAGTTTGTCCGAATTTGTGGGGTTTTGCTTGTCGCCCCGCCTCTTGAGGATTGACCACAAGTTCTCAATGGGATTAAGGTCTGGGGAGTTTCCTGGCCATGGACCCAAAATATCGATTTTTAGTTCCCTGAGCCACTTAGTTGCCTTATGGAAAGGTGCTCCATCATGCTGGAAAAGGCATTGTTCGTCACCAAACTGTTCCTGGATGGTTGGGAGAAGTTGCTCTCGGAGGATGTGTTGGTACCATTCTTTATTCATGGCTGTGTTCTTAGGCAAAATTGTGAGTGAGCCCACTCCCTTGGCTGAGAAGCAACCCCACACATGAAAGGTCTCAGGATGCTTTACTGTTGGCATGACACAGGACTGATGGTAGCGCTCACCTTGTCTTCTCCAGACAAGCTTTTTTCCGGATGCCCCAAACAATCAGAAAGGGGATTCATCAGAGAAAATTACTTTACCCCAGGCCTCAGCAGTCCAATCCCTGTACCTTTTGCAGAATATCAGTCTGTCCCTGATGTTTTTCCTGGAGAGAAGTGGCTTCTTTGATGCCCTTCTTGACACCAGGTCATCCTCCAAAAGTCTTCGCCTCACTGTGCGTGCAGATGCACTCACACCTGCCTGCTGCCATTCCTGAGCAAGCTCTGTACTGGTGGTGCCCCGATCCCACAGCTGAATCAACTTTAGGAGACAGTCCTGGCGCTTGCTGGACTTTCTTGGGCGCCCTGAAGCCTTCTTCACAACAATTGAACCGCTCTCCTTGAAGTTCTTGATGATCCGATAAATAGTTGATATAGGTGCAATCTTACTGGCAGCAATATCCTTGCCTGTGAAGCCATTTTTGTGCAAAGCAATGATCACGGCACGTTTCCTTACAGGTATCCATGCTTGACAGAGGAAGAACAATGATTCCAAGCACCACCCTCCTTTTGAAGCTTCCAGTCTGTTATTCGAACTCAATCAGCATGACAGAGTGATCTCCAGCCTTGTCCTCGTCAACACTCACACCTGTGTTAACTACTTAGGGAGCAGGCACTACTCCCGACACTACCCGGTGAAATGTGAGGCGCCAAATTCAAAATCCAAAAGTTGAATTATTAAACATTCATCAATATACAAGTGTTGCATAGTCATCAAAAGCTCTGATTCTTGGCAATATCACAGCGTTGTCAGATTTCAAAAAGGCTTTACAGCGAAAGCACAACATTTGATTGTTTGAGGATAGCCCCTCTCATATGTTGTGCATTAGCATAAATCCATAACCAAAGCGAGTCTCAAAAAACGCATAAAATCGCTAATATAAAATCCCTTACCTTTCGAAGAACTTCTGCTGAGGGCTTCCCAAGTGTCCAACGAAGACATCCAATGGTTCTTTTGTTAGAAAAAGTCATTTATTATATCCATAAACCTCTGTTTGGTTGGCGTGTTATGATCATAAAATCCACCGTTGAGTCGCCCATTGAACCGTGAAGAGAACACGTTCAAATTATACCTATACACTTTCTACAAACAAATCAAACATCATTTTTAATGTATCCTTAGGTATCCTTTTGTGTTTTTTTGCTGTAATATTTCAACCGGACGATAACGTGAACAATAGGAAAGAAAAATAAAGTGGTGCGCGTTCACAATCTCGCGCGTGTCAAACCTTGTTTACAAAAGTGGTCCTCTGGCTTCTTCCTGTCCCTATCCGTTCTGGTCACTCCTAGAATTCCCAGTCTTTGATTGTTGACTGTTGACATCTAGTGGAAGCCATGGTACTGCAGTCTCAGTCCTACATAAGATTGTATGCAATAGGCACAATGGAGAAGATGGGTATTTACAAAAAAAACTGCAAATCCGGATGGATTTTCCTCGGGTTTTCGCCTGCTATATCAGTTCTGTTATACTCAAAACATGATTTTAACACTCTTAGAAACTTCAGAGTGTTTCCTATCCGATAGTACTTATTATGTGCATATCCTATTTTCTGGGCCTGAGTGGCAGGCATTTTACTTTGGGCACGCCAGACTCTCCAAAACCGTCACCTATGCAGCCGCTCCCTAAGAAGTTAACGAGAGAATCACTGACATGATGTCAGCTGGTCCTTTTGTGGCAGAGCTGAATTGCAGTGGAAATGTTTTTGGGGGATTCAGTTCATTTACATGGCAAAGAGGGACTTTGTAAAGAATTGCAATTCAGCTGATCACTCTTCATGACATTCTGGAGTATATGCAAATTGCCATCATACAAACTGAGGCAGCAGACTTAAATTAATATTTGTGTCATTCTCAAAATTGTTGGCCACAACTGTAGGGGTTCACATACTTTTTCCAACCTACACAGTGAATGTTTAAATGATGTATTCAAAACAGACAAGAAAAATACAATCATTTGTGTGTTATTAGTTATTAGTTTAAGCACACTATGTTTGTCTATTGTTCTGACTTAGATGAAGATCAGATCAAATTTGATGACCAATTTATGCAGAAATCCAGGTAATTCCAAAGGGTTCACATACTTTTCTTGCCACTGTATATAAAACACCATTGGTCAATCTGTTAAAAATGTGTAACCTTAATCTATATACGGATGATAGTATTATGTTTGTTGTTGCCCTGACTGTTGATCTGGCTGTTGATCTGACTGTTGATCTGACTGTTGATCTGGCTGTTGATCTGACTGTTGATCTGACTGTTGATCTGACTGTTGATCTGACTGTTGATCTGACTGTTGATCTGACTGTTGATGTGACTGTTGAT
>QNTS01005484.1:0-76603 GCA_003317085.1 Hucho hucho
CAAATTTTGTAAAGTTATCTAAAATAACCAAAATGTACTCGTAGCCCCCTCTGCTTTTCTCCAAATGCACATAGTCAATGGAAATCATCTCGAAAGGAGCTGTAGCTCGTACATGTTGCATTGGGGCCCTAGTTATTACACTGGGTTTCTTTTGTTTGATACACTTACACACTTTAGTGATAAAGTGTTCGATGTCATGTTGCATGCACGGCCAATAAAAGCGTTCCCGTGCTAAATTCAACACTCTTTCTGTTCCTAGATGGGCCATTTCAGTGTGTAAGTACTTGTAAATCAGTGTTCTATATTGACTTGGTACCACAACTTGTGTCCTTTTTTGTGTTTTCCTTCGTAATAATCCATCTGGTGAGACGTGGAGCCTGTTCCACTCTTTCAGTAACTGTTTGACTTTGTAGGACTCTTGTTGACATTCTGTTGGTTTAGGCTTAGTCCTTTGACTTTTCAGTTCCAAGATTCTCGATACAGCTGCATCCTTTAACTGAGCCTGCATGATATCGTGTGGAGACAGTCGGTCTGTAACTGTTCCCCCCCACCATGACAGCTCATCTTGCACTGATGGCCTTAGTGTGACCGTGGATATCCACGTTACACCGTCATTCTGTTGTGTCTGAACATTATTGAGTGTTGCTTTTATCGTCTCAGGTGAGTGTTTCTCTGTGCATTCTTCCATGTAATGTTCAGCATGCAAAGGAGAACGTGACAGAAAGTCTGCATCAGTGTTTACCTTTCCAGGACGATACTTCAGTGTGAGATTAAAGTCAGACAGCTCTGCCACCCAGCGATGACCGGTGGCATTCAGTCTTGCTGTAGTTAGTACATATGTCAAGGGGTTATTATCACTGTACACTGTCACAGAGGGAGCATAAAATAGGTAATCTCGGAACCGCTCAGTCACTGCCCATTTGAGGGCCAAGAATTCCAGTTTCCCTGAGTGAAGGTGATAGTTTCTCTCTGCTTGTGTCAGGGTGCGGGAGCCATATCCAATGACTCTCAGTTTGCCACTTTGTCGTTGGTATAACACACCTCCCAATCCCTCCTCAGAGGCATCAACATGCAGGATAAAAGGCTCCTTGAAATCTGGGTAAGCAAGCACAGGTGGATTAGTCAACACACTCACCAAGTGTTCTAATGCTCTCTGGTGAGCATCCTCCCATATAACTTTCTGGTGGGGCAGAGCCTGTCCCGACTGCATAGCTACCTTGGTCCTTCGCTTCCCGAATGCTGGGGTCTCCGACTTCACTGCTAGTAAGTCATAGAGACATTTCGCATGTTGTGAAAAGTTCTGTACATAACCCCTGTAGTACCCTAGAAACCCCAGTAGTTTCCTCAGCTCTCTCACGTTTGTTGGTGGCCTGTTCACCAGTTCTTGCACAGCTACAATTTCTTTAACATCCATTCTGTAACCCTCAGCAGAAATAATTTTTCCTAAATAACGGACCTCATTCTTGAATAGGTCACACTTATCAGCCCTGAGTTTAATACCCCATTTCTTTTGCTGCCTGAGTACCTGACGGACATCTTCCACATGTTGTTCAAATGACTGACTAAAAATAAGAACGTCATCCAAATATGGTATACAGATTCTATCTCTTATCCCCTCTAAACTTTCCTCCATGCTTCTTTGGAAGGCAGAGGGACTGTTTGATAAGCCAAAAGGAATTCTATTCCATTCATATAAGGCCCAAGGGGTGCTGAAGGCCGTGTATTTTCTGGACTCTTCTCCCACAAAGCCTTGGTGGTATGCCTTTCCTTGATCTAAAACTGTAAACCATGAGTTTCCTCCCAAACCATCAAGTATTTCCTGTATACGGGGTATGGGATGCCTGTCCAGCACCGTCTTCTTGTTCAATCCCCTGTAATCAACACAAAGTCTTAAACTCCCATCCTTTTTCCGTACGCAGACCAGAGGTGATGCGTATGATGAAGTTGACTTCCTGATGAAGTTTTTGTTCAGGAGCCCCTGAAGGTGGCTTTTCACCTCAGCATACAAGGGGCGTGGCACCCCGTTGTATCTCTTTGCCACTGGTATGTTATCAGTCAATGTTATCTCCATTCTGAGATTTTCAATACACCCAATGTCCATGTCATCTTTGGCGAAAACAGCTGATTCCTCTCTGAGCATCCGTCTGACTAATTCTTGTTGTTCTTGGTTCAAGTGCTGAACCTCTACAGGTGGGTCCCACCACTCTATGTGACCGTTGTCAGGGCCAGGCTCCGGTGGGGATCTGTCCTGAACCTGTGCTACCGTAACCTTTTCTCCACTGGGCACAGGAACCGGGTGACACGCTACTACTCTCTGTAATGTCCCTATCACTGTTTGTCTTGGTAAGGTAATGTCATGTTTGGTAGTATTCACTACTGCAATGTCAACTTTTCGAGATGGCCGTTTTGATGTTTTCACGACCTGACTTTGTAGGTCCAGGCCACAGATCACTCTCACATCCGGTTCAAATAACACAATTTCATCATTGAAGGGGGCCTCTCTTGGAATACAGGGACGAATCCATTTTGTTTGTCCACCTGGAATGACAATGTCACGTCTGCCTGCTGTAAGCAAGCATTCCTCCGTGTACTCTGAGTGCTGAAGCAGATTGAGTAGAGTCTTTGCCTTTCCCTGTCCTAGCTTAAGTGCATTTCTAAGCATCTTCACTGTATACATCAGCTCTGAGGGCTCATCGTTACTTTTTGTTTTAACGATTTCTTCAATTACATTAAACCCAATGATTGGTTTCTCCAGTCTTTCATTTGTGACTAATATCGGAACCCTCAACTGTTTTCCTGCAATGACCTCAGCTCTGGGATCAAGCAAACTAAAACAAATGTCCATCCAACCCAGAAAGGGAATTTCAGTGCCATTGGCTGCCCTCAGATCCAGTTTCTCTGTATTGCCCATGATTTCTGCCAGTGGTCTAATTTGTGTGCGTGGCAAATTACGTTTTCTCCACTCCTCACTTATGATGGATACCTGAGCCCCTGTGTCCCATAGTGCTAGGGTCTTTACCCCCTCCATATAACACCACACTTGACATTTTTTACCAATGAGCTGTGCTATATTACCATGTCCTGTGGTAGCTGGGGTAGTTGGCCCCCACTCNACCTTTGCACTGCAGCCACTGCAACACTGGATGGAACTAGATGTATCTGAGGTCACTCCCCGTTCCATGGTTGTGACCCCCAGGCGTTTCCCGATGGATGTGCATTGCCCCTGATCCTACATCCTACTGCCCAATGGCTATCACTGCCACATTTGTAGCAATGATGGCAAGTCTGTTGACCAGTCTCATAACAACTTTTGCATTTTCTTTTCTCCCTGTTGGTTGGACTTAGTTTTCTGTTGGAGCGATTCCTAACTGAACTGTCACCCTGGCCCTGCACTGACTGTACTAATGAGGCAACCTGACAGGTCAGTTCTTTGATTGCTTCATTGCTCGCATCAATTTTACTCAGGAGAGGATTATATTTCTTTTGTTTTCGGACTGTGGTCTGTGAGGGCTCTGCCTGTGCACATTCCTCTCCGCTATCCCCGTTATCCTCACTCTGTACTGCGTTCACTCGTGTGGGTGTGAATTTACGTGAAATCCTGGCCTTTTGCATGCGTTCGCTTTCATTGCCCTGGGCAATTTGCATTTTCTCCAGCAACAGTTCATCACTGGTGTTAATATTCTGGAGATGCACTCTCATCTCTGCCCTGACATTATCATTTGTTAATCCTGTAACAATGGCCTGCAGGCATTGACTCTTGACTAACTCTGTGCCATATTTCAGTCCTGATTGGGCACGAGCTGAGGCTGATAACACTTTCTGTCTCAGGTCAAAGACTCGGACTAGGAAGTCCAAGGCAGACTCTCCAGGCTCTTGTGTTGCTTTAGTCAACTTGTGATACAGTTCAGTAGCATCCTTCTCTGCATAATGTGTCCTCAAGATTTGCCTTAGTGTGTAGAGTGTCATGTCTGTTTTTCCCTCCAGATAACTCCTCATCTTAAGGCCTGGGCTCACGGCTCTGATTACTGCTTCAATGATTTCTAATTCATGGTACCCTTTTCTCTGTCCATTTTCAATCTGATGTTCTAGGCTGCTGAAGCTGAGCTTATCTTTTTGATTCTGATCTCCTATCTGTCCATGGATTTTAAAGTCTTTATAACTGGACATACTCACTCCATTCTCTCTCCGTGGCGGGTGCTTTTCTGGCGCTGAGACCACTTCTCTGCTGGGCTGAGGAGCCCCTCCCTCTTCTTTTCGTTCTGCCGCAGCTCCGGTCTCTCCGCTGGGTCCGCTGTCCATTTGCATCGTTGGCGCCGACTGGCTGGGACTTTTAGGCAGACTTTTCACAGTATCCTCTGAGTCCGATATTCCTTTGATTTCGTCTTTCAGTTGAAGCAGCCAAGACATTCCCTCATCCTCTGATTCCATTAAATCCTCCTCACAGTAATCTTCCATCAATTTGCGCCGCAAAGTGCGATGGCTCTTTCCTTTTACTTCAGAGTCATCTACACCTCCTATTCCACAACGTGCACACAAGTGCCGTAATTTGTCCTCAGTTAAAGTCCATAAACTCTGTTCGATTTCATCCAACAACGTTTCCCTCTCTCGACTCATATTGTCCTACTCACGTGGCCACAACGACAATGCAGACAATGGCAAGATAGCTCCAATCCGTTAGGTGATTACCCTGCTAACGTTAGCTAGCTAGTTACTCTCCCAATATCTCTCACTCGTTGTCCGTTCCAGGAATATGGGCCAGTGCTCACATGAAAATAAATCTCAGCGGTGCCTCCAAATTTGTTACCCTTCCAATGAGCTTACATATAAACTACAATGCGAAAAGTACGGTTTACTTCACTTTTTAATCATGTCAGCACAGGTAACAGCCGTTTTTTTCAGTCTTCTTCCTTTCTTTCTTTCTGGGCTACCCAGAGTCCCCCTAGTGGCTGGAATCCAACTGTATTAAGCCCCTTACACTTCCCCAGTGATTTTACCCACGGATCGCTACTCTACATGAGTGTTGGTATTACCGTTGCTGTCATTTCAGCATCATGTCCTGTCACACGCTGAAGGCCTTGGTGCAATA
Source organism: Hucho hucho (assembly GCA_003317085.1). NCBI lineage: Eukaryota > Metazoa > Chordata > Actinopteri > Salmoniformes > Salmonidae > Hucho > Hucho hucho. The sequence goes on from QNTS01005484.1 coordinate 5,087, forward strand.
GGTTCGCCACTGCGCAAACATGTCTATAATCAATATAAAGACTGTTCAGGTATTAATGTTTCAGGAAGGAGTATTTGGCCTGCCGAAGCGGTTTTATGCGTTTACTGAATGGAAACTGATAATTATTCGTGTTTTACTATGCTGTTCTCGGCTGGTCTCCAGATGTAATTACGAGTCATCGCTGTCCGAAACCGAGTTAAGACCGAGTACAAATGTGTCCGACACTGAGACAAGACCAAGAGATTCGAAATGTGGTATTGAGACCGGACTTTGGCAGGGGTCTTTACTTCAACATTATTGTGTTTTGATGTATTTCTAATACCTTTTAAGACTTTTTCTGTAATAAAAAAAACGTTTTCTAAGACCCCTTTTCCATCTGACAAGAAATCAAAGCCTTTGCTTGTTCCAAACTTTTAGGATGGAAAATGGTTGAAATTTGGAATTTTAGCTTTCATTTCACACCAAATATTATGCGCTCTTATCAACTTCACGTTAGTACTTAAGGGGCATTTTACATTAAATGCAGCATGCCCAGTACAAGCCTAAATGACCAGGCTGTATAAAGCCTTCGCCTATATCTTGCTTTTGTAATTCATAATATAAATAAATGCTGTTATAATTCACATGTAAACGACTTTTTGCAGACACTAAAAAAATAAAATAATTAACAACACCTACAAAAGTAATGGTTGGAAAAACATTTGTCGACGAGGATGGGATTCGAACCCACGCGTGCAGAGCACAATGGATTAGCAGTCCATCGCCTTAACCACTCGGCCACCTCGTCAGTTACAATCACCGCGGAAAATATCAGCTTATATACACTTAAATCCTTCGCTGTTTAACTTTTCAATTTCTTTGCACCGGTTTACTAGCTACTGTAGTAAAACTAATGTAGCTGTAGATTTATACAACATGCTGAGGTGGGAAAAGCAGTCTATCTCAGTCATACGCCAATGGGAAGAGTATCGAATGCCAGCGGAGGTTATATACCAGATATACAAAAGTATGTGGACTGCCCTTCAAATGAGTGGATTCAGGTATTTCAGCCACTCTCGTTGCTGACAGGTGTATACAATTGAACACACCGCCATGCACTCTCCATAGACAAACATTTGGCAGTAGAATGGCCTTACTGAAGAGCTAAGTAACTTTCAACGTGGCACCATGATAGGATGCCACCTTTCCAACAAGTCAGTTCGTCAAATGTCTGCCCTGCTAGAGCTGCCCCAATCTACTAAGTGCTGTTATTGTTTTTGGTATCATTTATTGCAATGGTCAAAAACTGTACAGCACAAGAAGAGAAGCAATCTGAACATTTTTTGAGGGTCTTCATGATTTCACACTCACAGCCGAGGTCTTGCAAGGAAGCGTGTCGATGACTGTTCTTCCTTCACAGTACTGAGCTTGTGTAGGGATGTGTTTTGGATTGGGATCGGTTTTGTTTGTTGATGTGTCCAGTGACGTGTCCTTAAGTAAAAATACTTGAAAGTACTACTTCAGTCGTTTTTTGGGATATCTGTACTTTACTTTGCTATTTATATTTTTGACCACTTTATACTATCTTTTCACTACATTCCTAAAGAAAATGATGTACTTTTTCCCTGACACCCAAAAGTACTCGTTACATTTTGAATTCTTAGCAGGACAGGAAAATGGTCTAATTCGCACACCTATCATGAGAACATCCCTGGTCGTCCCTTCTGCCTCTGATCTGGCGGACTTACTAAACACATGCTTTGTTTGTAAAATATGTCTGGGGGTTGGAGCGTGCTGCTGGCTATCCGTAAATTTAAAAAACAAGAAAATTGTGCCGTCTAGTTTGCTTAATATAAGGAATTTGAAATGATTTATACTTTCCCTTTCGATACTTAAGTATATTTTAGCAATTACATTTACTTTTGATGCTTAAGTATATTTAAAACCAAACACTTTTAAACTTTTACTCAAGTAGGATTTTACTGGGTGACTTTAACTTTTACTTGAGTCATTTTATATTAAAATATCTTTAGTTTTACTCAAGTATGACAATTGGGTACTTTTTTCAACCACTGGATGTGTCTATTTTTGTATTTTGTATGTCGTTCATTACGCAGAGCTTTAAACACAACGAACATTAGTGACATCTGCTGGTCAGCAATGAAAAGCAGCGGTTGATGTTCATATAGACGTTTTTTCAACAATATATATAAAATCTATAGCCTTCTATCAGTTACCGTACAAGTTCGCACCTTCCATTGTGCTCCCCTTTTTTGCTGTGAATCCCTTCTTTTTTTGTTGTCAAAAACGATGAATGTATGGCATTATTTAGGATGCTTAAGACAGAAGTTTATACTTTACTAAATAAAATGAATTGTTTGAACAACAATCTGCTGAAAGTGTATTTTCACATAAAAAAGATGTTCAAATTAATATGCCTTAATCTTAATTCAACCCCATTCCCTGGTTGTAGTCCCTGAAACCCCAACACCACTGGGCTACCGTTCAGGTGATCCTATGAAAGAATCTTAACAAAATGATTAAGTGTCCAGTAGAGGTCGGTGTTTGAAAGCAAAAAGCACCGGGACCACGGCGAAATCGATGAGATCTCGCGTTTGGAGAAGAAAAAAAAACAACGTGATCTAACTTGAGCTTTGGACGTAATTGATCAGGTGATAATGGAACTTTGAAACGAGCATCAGTACTGTACATTGTGTCCGATCAGTAGTGCTTTGAAAACGTAATCGGAGCTCCGGTACCAATCGTCCCATCAATAAATATACCACAATCACTGCTGGATGTATCGTTGTAACGTGATTCAAGGCTTGCGTATTTGGAAGAGGTAGCTACACACATTTTTAAATGTAGCAAGCTGCACAGGAACTCACAAAGCATTAGCTAGCTAGCTGACTGACTACTAGTAGCTGTTGGCTAGCCTTGTTGAACACACGTGGTTTTGTAGGTAACGTTAGTTATAAAATAATATTTGGTATAGGTACGTGAGGCTAGCCGTTAGCCAGTGCATAGTTGGATAGATGGCTACCGGCTTTTACCATGTGCTACTGCTAGATAATTGAAATTGTGTGGTTACGAATTTTCTAAGTGCGGCAAGGTATACTGCTAAAACTGGATCGTCTCCTACCTTAGTTTGCTGGAAAGTTTAATTGCGCTAACCTGCTAACCTGGATAGATAATGGCAACTACTGTAACACATGCTAGCTAGACTAGCTGTCTAGTTCGTTTTGATTGCAATGCATTTAGTTGTAGCTAGGAAGGATGCTCGAAACTTGTCACTTGATGACTTTAGACGTTACCTGTGTGTAAATCTAACCATGCAACTACAAATATTTCTTAGTGCTAATAATATCATGCATTTCTGTTAACATCTAGCTACAAATTCTCAGCTGTGAGCGTTGTGTTGAAAAGGAAGCCGCAAGCATCAAGACTGCTGTTCACCATGGTGGACTCTCAGTATTACCTCCCCAATGACATTGGGATCTCTGCGCTGGACTGTACTGAAGCATTTCGCCTGCTGTCCCCTAGAGAACAGATCTATGCGCACTACCTCTCCAGGTCTGCCTGGTACGGAGGACTGGCTGTGCTGCTGCAGACCTCGCCCGAGTCTGCCTCCATCTATGTGCTCTTACAGAGGCTGTTCCGCAAGCAGCCACCAGCACAGCTGGGAAATGTGGCTACTGCAGCTGGACTCAGTCCTGAGGAGTACCAGGTAATGCACCTACCTACAGAGCCTGGAGAAAGAATGAGCCAAACAATGTATACACCATAGAATTAGAATGTATAACCACACACAGATGGTACAGGCTCAGCGATTTATCAGGTGACGGAGCACAAAGTGCACAGTGAGCCTGTTGTAATAACATGCATCTTCTGTGTCTCAGCCTGACTCTAGATAATAACAGCTTTAATTTTTTGGGGGGCAGGCCTTTCTTGTTTATGCTGCTGGTCTCTATGCCAACATGGGAAACTACAAGTCATTTGGAGACACCAAGTTCATTCCCAACCTCCCCAAGGTAGATAATCCTCACTTTTTTCTATCTGAATTATAAAAGCCTCGACAGAATGGTTATGTCCTCTAATAGCCACTCATTGTGGTGTAGGAGAAGCTGAAGGCCCTTGTGTGGCAGAGCCAGGCCTTCCAGGACCGCCCCGGTGAGATGGAGGCTCTGTGGGACAGCTGCTCCACCCTCCTCTTCTCCCTGGAGGACCAACAGAAACAGCTGGGCTTGGGGGACAAGGTAAGACTTCCTGATGCAGAGCACTCACCCCACTTGTGCCTTATGTGGTGTTGGGTCCCCTTAAATGAGTCCTATGTACTGTAGGCGTTGATAATGATGTTGCTTTATTTCTTGTCCGCAGGGAATCACCACGTACTTCTCAGGGAACTGTTGTTTGGAGGATGCCGAGTTGGCTCAGAGATTCTTGGATTCAAAGGTGTTTGTTCATGTATTTTAAGTTTGTTGTCTTGTGTTAGAATTGCAGGATTTAAAGAGTTGTCTCCCTTACAGAACCTGAGTGCCTACAACACGCGCTTGTTCAAGAAGAAATCCGAAGGGAAGACCTGCTACGAGGTGCGCCTTGCGTCTGCCGTGCAGAAGGGTGAGAGCGCCTTTTCCTTTTTAAAATCTACGCTGATAAAGACCTGCTATAAATGATGTCAGCGCTCAAGCTCTGAGCTTCACAGCTCTGTATGTCTTTTGGCTGACAGTAGTTCTGAACTTGAGTACCGCTTTCGACAAGAAGTTGCACCCATCCCTCCCGCTAATTGGGCAACTTTAGCACATTTTTGATCTGAGCGAGGGGAAATGCTGTAAATTTAAGATGACTCGATGTATTTTGAAAGATGAGATGTTGAGGATTAAAATAAATACCTCTGTCTTACAAGCAAACCAAACGCGTGTGAGTCGAAAAATGCACTTCACATTTCCATATCGTAAAACTCATCACTATGTTTGATGTACAGTTCCAAGGTGACATGGCGTCACACCCTGGGTCGTTCGGAACAGAATAAGCCTGTTTGTCTATTGTGATGAAAATTCACCACGGGAACACGCACCTGACTGCACGCTTGACTATTTTCTATGCCCGCCAAAATTGCGATCTGTTTCTCTGAATTGCCCCGTGAAAGCCTAACACTGTAAGATGGTCTTTTATAACTTAGCTAGTCATGTTGGCAATAGAACGAGTGTTGAAATGATGCCCACCTGACCCAGATTGGGATTTTGTAGTTGGCCATTTTTGGATTGTTCTTAATAAGTAATTGTGTGATGGGGGAGATGCAGGGTTGTGTTCCAAACAAAACGACTACAAGTGTGCTTGATCTAGTTCCTCAACGGCACACCTAGGAGAGCTAGAAGAAAGCACCTTATATTTGAAGACTCATAAGTGCATTGAAGTTACTTAGGAACTGTGCACACCTTGGAGAGGTGTATATGTGTGGCCCTGGGAGACACCAGTTCGTCCTCACACTCAAACCCTTGCCATTTTTTTGTTGTCTTATGTTGCACCAACCCCACATTTTCCAGGAATATTCGTACTGAATGTATCCGGAGTATTTTGGGATTTCGTTGTCAACAAATGCAGCGAGAAGTACAGTAAATGTAAAATGAACATTAAATCAAAAGTCATGTTTGGATTCAGTCTTGTTAGGTGAACTGTTGTCCTCAACTTTGGTCTAATAGTTTTCTGATAAACCGTGTTCATGCAGTTCATATTTCTTCTGTAAGAAACATTTCAATTTAGCCCTGTCCGTACAGGCCAATTCCTACAAGTGTAAAGGGTCATGTCAGTAATGAATCCTCTCTTCATTAAATCATTTTCTCTGTCATTGCTCTAGACTGTGCAGTGGATGGGGAGGGGGAGACCAGGTGTGGCAGATATGACTTTGAGGACTGTGTCTTCACGGTGTCGAGGGGAGACTATGATCACCTCATGAAGAAAGTGAGTGAAAATCTGGAGAAAGCTAAGGTGAGTTCAAACAGTATCCTAATTCAAAATGTATGTTTATCCCTTATCAATTAAAGTATGTGCTTCAAAACCACTAATGTGTCTTGAAATGTGAAGTTTGGTCCCACGCCAACGTCTTCTCTTTAATGAAAGGACCACGCAGCCAATGAGAACCAGAAACGAATGCTGGAGGAATATTCACGGAGTTTCACTTTTGGGTCCGTGGAGGCGCACAAGGAAGGCTCTCGTTTCTGGATCAAAGACAAGGGACCCATTGTGGAGAGGTGAGAGAGCGCTGCCTTCCAGATTTGTGGATGAAAGAAGTAGCAATCCCTTCCTCTTTTGTTTTTTCTTCAACGTCTTTTCTTTTCTCTCTTAGTTATATTGGCTTTATCGAGAGCTACAGGGATCCCTTTGGTTCCAGGGGAGAGTTTGAAGGTACAAATTTAAGAGGCAAAGCAAACCCCTATTATCATTACGTGTTTTTAATACTCTTTTGTGATCATATCGGGGTTTGTCTCCTCTTTCCTCAGGCTTTGTTGCCGTGGTGAACAAGGCGATGAGTGAACGCTTTGCTAAGCTGGTGAGCTCAGCCGAAGTGCTTCTGCCAGAGCTGCCATGGCCAAAAGACTTTGAGAAGGACCGCTTCCTCCTGCCTGACTTCACCTCCCTCGACGTACTGACGTTCGCTGGCAGCGGCATTCCAGCTGGCATTAATATTCCCAACTGTGAGTGCCATGTCCGAACTGACTCTTTATTCAGTTAATAGTGACACGACTGTTCGGGTCAATATTAACATCTTGTTGGGGTCTTGAAAGGATCTCTAATTACTTCGGCTTAATGTCGGTCAATTCCATGTAAAAAGGACCCATGAGCACCAATATGTGACGTTTTATAGGAGCATGTCAAATTGGGTGTCAAATGAAAGTTGTCTGTTTTTGGATACATCTTTCGGCCATTTTCCATCTTAAAACTTAAACAATGGCTTTGATTTGTGGTCAAACAGATGAAAAATGGGTCATAGAAAACATCCACCAGAGAAAGTCTTAAAAGTTATTACAAATGCATCCAACAACAATGTTGAAGTAAAGACCCCTGCCAACTAATATCAACACTTACGTTTAGTTTGAGAAATGATTTGCCTTCTGTGAGAAACATTGCCTTGTAATTCCGTTACCAAAAACCAACATCTTAAGATATTTTCTCATTTCTGAATGAAAGCTCACAAAGTAACAAGTAAAGGTAGACCTACCAATTAGTGTTTTTACTAATATATTTTTGTTTATGAATTTAGTGATTCAAACTCGTAATTCTGTTACCAAATCGGAAACACAATTACTGCATCTGAATTGGTTACAATGGGAAATCAAAGTCACAAACCACAGTTGGGTCACCTGCTACTGTCCTCCCTCCACTTGCAGACTGCTATGTTCAGCTAAATATTTTCTTTCTCTTTCTGTCACGTGGTGGTCAAAGAAAGAGTGAAAACAGTCTGGACAACCCCCTCCCTCTCTCTCTCTCGCTCTCTCTCTCTCCAGTTATTGTTACAGTACCTCTCCCGGCTCTTACTGACTGACCCATGAGCCCCCTCTCGTTCCGTTTACTTTAACCAGCATACATGGATGTTGAAAAGTAGTTCAAATTTGGTCAGTCCGCCCTGGCCTTGATTTCACTACGTCCAGAGACATACATTTTTGGCGTCTTTGATTGGTTCAGATTGGGTCCGGACCAACTAAGTTTGGTCTTGTTTGGGATGGAGCTCATTAGAATAATAGCCAGTGTGTAGAATAATCCCCATATATGTAAAGGATGACATTGCATATTTCTACCTTTTTTAGTGTAGATATTCAGGATTCATCAAAATGAAGAGAATAACACGTATATCCATAATTATGCATTTCTGTATAGTACAGATCAGTGACCATAATGTAATTCCGTTACTGAGATTCTGTTACTGGGTGTAAATCCACTTCACTTACTGTAGTTCGATAACCAAAATAAAAAAAAATGTTTTAACTGAAGGTGTCATATAGCAGACATCCCATTCTTTCTGCAGACATCTTGAGATCTTAATTCAGAGTAGATATTAAACAGTTTTTGGAAAACGTGGTCTGGTAAAAACTGAGGGAGTTTTTACCGTCATTCTGTTACCAAACTTTGCATCTGCACAGTTCTTCCAGTAAGTGTTTTTTTTTTTTAAATGGTGTACATCTTTCAAAGAAGTCCTAGTGCACAGTTTTATGGTTTGTTAAACGTTGATATCAATAATTTATTTTTGCATTTTAAAGTGAGAAGTCTGATTCTCAGCGTAATTCCATTACCATGGAATATCCCCGTTATCTCTGAGTGTGTGTCTTTGTCTAGATGACGATATCAGACAGTCGGATGGCTTTAAGAATGTCTCTCTGGGTAATGTTCTGGCTGTGGCATACGCTACCCAGAAGGACAAGCTCACCTTCCTGGATGAAGATGACAAGGTAATCAACTTTCTAGCTATGACCTCCATGCCATACCAAATAACCACTAAGACTGAAAGGGGGGGGATACAATTATGCCAATCAGATCTTTGTTTCCTTCTATGGTCTCTGTCTGTTACTTTCAGGATGTGTATATTAAGTGGAATGGGCCCTCCTTCGAGGTGCAGGTTGGCCTCCATGAGCTGCTGGGCCATGGCAGTGGAAAGCTCTTTGTCCAGGTGAGAGAGCCATCTCCATTCATGTTCATGTCATGTATGGTCAGTCCTTGCATCTATAGCCCTGTCTATGAATTTGAGTGTTTACATTTCTCCAGCTCAATCGCCCAGCTGTTTACCACAACAGTGGCAGGGCACCACCGTTTTATTGTTTGAACTGATTGCCCCTTTAGTGTCTAAATGTCTGGTTCAAAATCCATTGTATTTACTGTTATGTAGTCTCTGAACGGGGGATGCACAGTGCTTTGTGACTGATTTAGTGTTTATTTTATTTATTATGTGTTGTCATGTGTACAGGATGAGAAGGGAACATTCAACTTCGAGCAAGATAATGTACGCAATCCGGAGACTGGAGAAAAGGTGAGTCTATATACCGCAGTCATTTGGAATCATACTTTTATTTATTTCTGTATATTTTCTTTAGTTTTTGCTTTGGTCTCGAGAGAGAGAATGATTTGGAGAGAGCGTAATGTATTGTTTTGGTTAAGTAAGGTGTAAAGTATGGTTTCTGTGCTTCAGATCACCACCTGGTACAAAGGCAACGAAACTTGGGACAGCAAATTCTCCACCATTTCTTGCTCCTATGAAGAGTGCAGGGCCGAGTGTGTGGGGCTCTACCTCTGTCTCAACAAACATGTGCTCAGGTCTGTTTATCCCCGCTCAGGTCTGTTTATCCATACAATGGTGTGTTTATCCATACTCTGTAATCACTAAACCTACATTTTAATATAAAAGCATTAACAGTGATCTTATGTGGGTCAGGACGCTCTAACGAGGATGTTGTCCCTGGGTTTGCAGTATCTTTGGCCATGAGGGCGAGGATGCAGAGGAGGTGGTGTACGTCAACTGGCTCAACATGGTGCGAGCTGGCCTGCTGGGCCTGGAGTTCTACACCTCCGAGAGCAAGAGCTGGAGACAGGTCAGCTACACTAAAGTTCAATCGTTTATGAAGGACATCAGCCTCACTTGATCATGCTAGCTTTCTGACTCTATATAGCTCATTGAATCTCTTCCCTACTGCCTGTGTGTGTGTCTTAACTAAAACCTCCTGTTCTCTGTCTCAGGCCCACATGCAAGCTCGCTTTGTGATCCTGCGGGTGCTCCTGGAGGCTGGCGAGGGGCTGGTGACCCTGAAGGAGAGCACAGGAAAGGATGGGCGCCCAGATGCCCTTATAAAGCTGGACCGCAGCAAGATCCACACCGTGGGCAAGGGTGCCATCGAGAGGTTCCTATGCAAACTACAGGTACAGCTGTAGAAGGCTTGGAAATGTCTTGATCGTGTCTGGGATTACCAGTCAATATTCACAATAAAAGTCGAACCAAGTCTCCTATTTGACCCATTATTGTCTTTGTCCCTGCAGGTCCTCAAGTCCACAGCCGATGTGGAGGGAGGCAGAGCTCTGTATGAGGGCTACTCGGCCGTGTCCGACAGCGGTTCTCACAACTTCCTGTGCCTGCGGGAGACCGTTCTCCAGCGCAAAGAGGCTCGCAAGATGTTTGTTCAGGCCAACACAAGGGTCAAAGGTTAGTCTTCCCTGTCTTAATGCCAAGATGGTTCTCTACATTTACACGGCACGGCTCTTCGTGTTTAACGTCGTCCTACTAAGTGGTCAACCGTCATGGAAAGACGGCGCATCACCCTAAACCATTCTACTGGCACACGTGTCCTTGGAATTCAAAGACCTGTTGTGTGTTTGCCTGATGCAGGTGACAGTGTGGATCTAGTGGAATACGAGGGCAGTGCGGCCGGACTGATCTGCTCCTTCACAGAACGGTTTGCCGACGACGCCGAGGAGGTGGAGGCCCACCTGCTAGAGCTGAACAAGAGGGATTCCCCCTGCTGGCGCTGAGTGAACAGTGCAGATACCCAGCCAAAGCAGCGTTAAGACCCAGACATGCTGCCGTCATGCCCACGCCTGCTCCTGACTGAGACACGCCTGGCCCGGGCCTGCATGGGCCTGTCATAATAACTGATCTTTCAATGCACTGTCAAAATGAATTTACAAATCAGTCGTGAGTGGAATGCACAGGTGGTTATGGCTGTGATTTATGAGCCCGGAGACATTCTTCACCCCCAGAGGCACAGTTTGAAACTACATTAAGCCCCTATCATTATGCAGTTCTTAATTTTCCCCTGACAATATCAGGAAGGATAGGAACAGTGTAAGCAATGTCATGCAAATTTGACAGCTAAAGGAACTCAAAGTGACTAGTGGTAGGAGCTTGGAGTCAGTTTGAAACGAGGCCAGAGTGTAGAAAAGAAAAGTGACTCGAGGGGACCATACACGGTTCACCATCAACTAATCTGTCAATCAAATCTAAACCACTATATTCACCTTTTATGTTGACACATTTCAATTGCTGTATGTCTTAGAAAAATGGACAATTTTTCTTTTTAAAGAAGTCCTTCCAATAATAATCTTTGGGTAAGTTCTTTGTCCCTTGTGTCCAGGGCACTTGAAGCACTACTGTGACATGGTCAAAGGCAATGCATTTGTGAAAGGGTAGACAGTACTGCAAATTCTCTTGGTGAGGCTGGTAAGAAACAGCCTATACAAAAATAAATTTGATTTTTTTCTTTTAATACCAATGTCTGTTCAGTTGGTTTCTTATGCATTATTAAAGGTATCTCAGGGAACTTGTGTAATGAGCTGCATGAACTGATACACATTGAAATAAGGGCAAGGCGGAGTGCCTGGACACAGCCCTTAGCCGTGGTAGATTGGCTTAACATCACAAACCCCCAGTGTCTTATTGCTATTATAAACTGTTTACCAAAGTAATTAGAGCAGTAAAAATAACTTGTTTTGTCACACACGTGGTATAAGGTCTGATATACCACGGCTGTCAGCCAATCAGCATTCAGAGCTCGAACCAACCAGTTTATAATTTACACTTTGAGAAAATATTTAACAGAATGTCTAAGGTACTTTGCAATATCCATCCAGACAAATGTTCATTTAACATATTTGATGAACAAAGCAAGTCGTTCTTGCAGTCGAGTGGGGTTGAAGAAAACTGTTTCATAACGTGTGGGTACTCAAGGTGATTCCACAAGGTCCACAGCAGCCTCTCTTGTTAGTTTGCAAGTCTTGAGTCCATCTTGTTTGGCTTTCTGGTATATGAGGGGTGTTCCACTGCTGCCTTGGCCCTGTAGGTCCTGGATCTGGGCCTGGGCTGGGAGGGCTTGAATCTCCCCCTCACTCCGCCAGTACAGCTTGTACAGTCCTGGGTTGTCCACCCCAAACTTTGCAGCACAGAGCTGGGTCAGGGCCTCCCCACTAACTCCTGCCCTCCATTGCAGGGTTTTTATCCAGCTGCTTTCTTCATCTTGAAACAGAATCTTGACACACCTCTGCAACACACAATTAAAACAAAGTTCCCCATGAGAACAGTTTATATCAAAGCATTCCTACTGGTCACTTGGGTCACAGGAATTTCCAACTGTCGCATATAATTCCACATACCTTAGGTATGTGTTGATTTCTGTTTAGTGTTAGGTGTGTAATTCTATACAGTATTGGTGCTAATAAATCGAGTCGTACCAGTTGCTGTTGTATGTTTTTCTGGCTCAGAGCCTGGCTGCTCCGGCGCCGGCTCCAGTCTTTCAGGGAGTCTCTGGCCCCCTGGGTCAGCCCGCTAGAGGGCATTTCTTCAGGCTGGCTCTGGATCAGGCACAGGCTGGCATACACACTGGTCAGGTAGTACCCACCTGGTACAAACATTGCAACACTGGATTATGATGGCTATTTGGCATCATATACTATTTGAAATTTTCCATTTAAAGCATAAATACTTGTATATACAGTACCAGTCAAAGGTTTGGACACACCTACCTACTCATTCAAAGGTTTTTCTTTATTTTTACTATTTTCTACATTGTAAAATAATACTGAAGACATCAAAACTATGACATTACACATGGAATCATGTAGTAACCAAAAAAGTGTTAAACAAATCAAAATATATGTTAGTTTTTAGTATCTTCAAATTAGCCACCCTTTGCCTTGATAACAGCTTTGCACACTTGGCATTCTCTCAACTAGCTTCACCTGGAATGCTTTTCCAAGTCTTGAAGGAGTTCCCACATATGCTGAGCACAAACCATCACAATTGGGTTGAGGTCGGGTGATTGTGGAGGCCAGGTCATCTGATACAGCACTCCATCAATCTCCTTCTTGGTCAAATAGCCCTTTCACAGCCTGGAGGTGTGTTGGGTCATTGTCCTGTTGAAAAACAAATGATAGTCCCAAGTGCAAACCAGAAAGGATGGTGTATCGCTGCAACATTCTGTGGTAGCCATGCTGGTTAAGTGTGCCTTGAAATCTAAATAAATCACAGATAGTGTCACCAGCAAAGCACCCCTACACCACCTCCATGCTTCACGGTGGGAACCACACATGCGGAGATCATCCGTTCACCTACTCGGCGACTCACAAAGACACGGCGGTTGGAACCAAAAATCTCAAATTTGGACTCATCAGACCAAAGGACAGATTTCCACAGGTCTAATGTCCATTTCTTGTGTTTCTTGGCCCAAGCAAGTCTCTTCTTATTGGTGTCCTTCAGTAGTGGTTATTTGCAGTAAATGGACCATGAAGTTCTGATTCACGCAGTCTCCTCTGAACAGTTGATGTTGAGATGTGTCTGTTACTTGAACTGTGAAGCATTTATTTGGGCTGCAATTTCTGAGGCTGGTAACTCTAATGAACTTAATCTCTGCAGCAGAGGTAACTGAGTCTTCTTTTCTTGTGGGGGTCCTCATGGGAGCCAGCTTCATCAAAGCACTTGAAGATTTCTGGATTGACTAACCTTCATGTCTTAGTCATGACGGACTGTCGTTTCTCTTCGCTTATTTGAGCTGTTCTTGCCATAATATGGACTTGGTCTTTTACCAAATAGGGCTATCTTCTGTATACCACCACTACCTTGTCACAACACAAGTGTTTGGCTCAAACGCATTAAGAAGGAAAGAAATTCCACAAATTAACAAGGCACACCTGTTAATTGAAATGTATTCCAGGTGACTACCTCATGAAGCTGGTTGAGAGAATGCCAAGAGTGTGCAAAGCTGTCATCAAGGCAAAGGGTGGCTACTTTGAAGAATCTCAAATATATTTTGATTTGTTAAACTTCTTTTTTGGTTACTAAAAGTGGTTAGAGCGTTGGGCCAGTAACCGAAAGATTGCTGGATTGAATCCCCAAGCTGACAAGGTAAAAATCTGTCGTTCTGCCCCTGAGCAAGGCAGTTAACCCACTGTTTCCTAGGCGCCGAAGACGTGGATGTCGATTATGGCATCCCCCCGCACCTCTCTGATTCAGAGGGGTTGGGTTAAATGCGGAAGACACATTTCAGTTGAATGCATTCAGTTGTACAACTGACTAGGTATCCCACTTTACCTGATTCCATATGTGTTATTTCATAGTTTTGATGTCTTCACTATTATTCTACAATGTAGAAAATAGTAAAAAATAAAGAAAAACCCTGGAATGAGTTGGTGTGTCCAAAACTTTGACTGGTACTGTAGTCTGTTTGATCGTTTTCTGTCAGCCTTACCCTCCCCTGTCAGCCATGATGACTCCAGCAGCTCCATCATGTACTCCACCTCCACAGACAGATCTGGCATGTTACACTGTACAATGACATAGGACAGGGCTGGTAGGAAGTCATCTGCACCGAATTCCTGGCCTGCTCCTGGAGACAAGACAACTTTACCATGGACGGAAGGGATAGCAGCTGTTGGTTCTGTAATGTTTATTTCTTTACCATGTTCTCTCATAAAAAAGCCCTCACCTGAATTGTCCGTCATGGCTTTATAGATGAGCTTGCAGACCTGCAGGAGCAGCACAACCTTGTCAATGGGCGAGTAAGCCCGCCTCATGAGAGCTAACTTCTTCCGCACCTTCTCCACACCGGCAGCATCCGGCACTCCCACCCGCACTCCAAAACACTCCAACGGGGTCTTTCCCCTGGCCACAGCCAGGCTCTCTGCCATGCTCTGGGTGGAACCGTCTCGCTCATGCAGAGTTTGCAGTGTCCTGTCTAGCTGTCCCTTCAGAGGTTTCAGCACACAGCGGAACATGGCTTTCTCCAGCACCAGGTCTGAACACAAAACACACATTCATAAGGTCACATGTCATTATCTGCTGAGGGAAACATGTTAGTACTGGTTGTATTTAAAATTACTGAGCATATTTTGACAGTTAATTTGACTAATGCCTGCTGTTTGTATTGGGGATCAATGTTGCTGTACCTTTCTCATCATCAGGCACCATGGTCTCAATGGGGGGTTCTAGGTCTCCACAGTCCAGCAGGAAGGTCTTGGCCTGGGAGAGGAAGAAGCGGATGCCCTGCAGTAGCTCTACGCCAGATCTCTGGCACTGAGGCATGATCGCCTCCCGCTGCTGCCTGAGGAAGTCCTGCACCAGGACACCAAACGCAGTCCTCCTGTCACGGGACAGGTCCTCCACCAGCCTCGCCACGCGCTTCTCGGGCTCAAAGAAGGACACAAAGACTGCACTCAGCTTGCGCAGGACTGAGACGGGCTGGCGAGGGGGCAAGGTGCATGGGGGTGAGGGGTTACTGGTGCCCCTGGTGAGGGGAATTCGCTCTGAGCTCTCCTCTGCCTCCTCCAGGCTGCTGAGGGAACTGCTGCTGTCCAGCTCACTCAGGGAGGGAGCATATCTCTGCTCCAGCAGGAGACCCACCTCATCCTCACCTCCTTTCTCCTGGGCCAGTCCCTGCAGGAGACCTAATGGCACATGGTAGTCTTCCTCTGCAGTGGGAGACAGTGTGGGCGTGACCCTGGTCTTCTGCGGAAGAACTGGGAGAACCAAGCATGGCTGCAAATAGTCTGAGTCCTCCTGGACAGGTGCTGTCCCTCCCTCACCCTCCACTCTGGCCTCCACTGCTCCACTGGCCTGCTGGACCTTCTTGCTCTTAATATTTTTCTTGGCCAGTAGAGGTGGGGGAGGGGGAGGGGCAACTGGTGGGGACAAAGGGCTAGAGTTCTCAGTCGAGACGCGCACCTTGAGGCTGCGCTTTAACTGGTGCCGTTTGTGCAGTGCAGGATGGGACTGCAGGAAGAGTGGGTTGATGAAACAGAGAGCCCCTTGGCCTGCTGCCCCACAGTTCAGCTCCCGGGGGCTGCGCGTTTGGATGGGGCAGAACTCTTGAAACAGGGTGGGGCTCTCCTGGGGCGTGGCACAGTCCTCAGGGGTGGGGCTAGGGGGCAGCGGTGCCTCCTCCACTGGTGGGGGCCCATTGCGTGGACCTCTGAAGTTCAGCTGGGAGCTCCAGAACTCTGAATGAAAAAGAAGCAAAACTGTGTCGGCATACTTCCTCAACACTATCCTTGAGGAGTTGTGTACGGTACACAATGGCAGCTAGCATTACAACGATTGCCAACATGTTGGCTGATCAGACCTCTGAGCCCCTCTGTGGTACCTACCCACGCCCATGTGTGAAATGGACTCCAGCTGTTTGTGGGATGAAGCCTTGACTATGGCCTCAGGGAGCTCCAGTGGGAAGGGCAACACATCCCTGAAATAGACAGCACGTAGGTTTTATAGACAGGTCTAATTCTAGTAGGATATGATTTGGACCAATAATGAGAGATAATGTAGATCTAGATGGGTAACACTAGTTGACATTAGTTGTCGAAATGTCCTAAACCCATTCTACAGTGAAACCAAGAATCACTGCTCTTTATTTAGCTTTACGTATCGGCCATCAAGGCCTTAGTCAGAGCAGCGTGCGGGTTCCTCCTTTTTTCTCATCTTATTCAACTGTTACCATGCACCTGCAACAAAGAGAGCTCAGATGTGCGAGTGCCTTTTTGAATTTTGAACTGTGAAGCCAAGTAAAAGGCCCATACCGGCTAACACAGTAGAAGGCAATGAGCCGGAAGAGGTCAGGGAAACCGATAGCCGCTCTCTCCAAAGAGAAGGCTGTGAATGGAAGGGAGACGGAGAAGCAAGAATATGATCATTAGTAAAAAAAAAAAAAAAAAACATTTCATATCAGGCTGTAGATAGAATAACTCTGCCTGTTTCTTTCATCACTCACTGGAGTCCACTTCGCGGATGACAAACTGTTTGACAAAGGAGGGAATGCTGTCGTCTGTAAGCCTGACGCACAGCACTTTCTTCTGCGAGGTGTTGGACTTGCGCACCAGAAAGGTCTACAGAGAGGCAGAGATATGCACACTTAGGTTATGTTTTGTGTGTGCGTGTGAGCGGTGTGCGTGCATGTCTCACCCCAGGCGGCTCCCGCTGTAGGATGTGCAGAGCGGTGGCAGAGTTGATGGACAGCTGCAGCCAGACGCGGTGTGTGAGAAGCAGACGGTCAAGCACACTGATGTTCTTCAGGGAGCCACGCTGAGGAATGGCCCGCCTCTCTCCTACCGGCTCCCCTACCGTCTCAGGGAAATCATACACCGGGTCCTCCTGCATCTGGGGAACAGGGTATACAGCATGCACAAACAGGTACTGTATGGTATCTATGCACCATGCAGTTATGTGGTTAGGCTTTATGGACAAGTTGCCACAATGATGCTTCCCATTCTGCTCTTCATCATACCAATGCTTCGGGAATCAGTACTCTTCCTGTTCCCTTCTGGTACCACTAGCAGCCACCATGTCATGACGTGCCCTGTGTTCTGTGCTGACCACTACTTCTCCATGATTTTGGGAAACTCCCACCCCATATTCCTTCCTCTCACTGAGTAATCTGGAGGGTGTATGTCATCAGAGTAAGACTCACCACAATTGCGAGGGTGTTCTAACGTCTGCATATCCTAAGGATCCTACCATCAACAGTGAACTTGCTAGGACTGAAGTATCATTTTGTGTTAGCTCGTTAAACCCTTTGAATATGAGAAGGTGCGGCTATATTTTGACAGAGGTGGTTTATATGCACAGGCTGTTATTATGGAAAATGACAAGATGTCTATTCCTCCAACTTCCCTCCAGGGATTGGCTGCTGCTGTTTAAGAAAGTCCTGAGCCCAACACAATATTTGAGAGAGGGGGTGGTGGTGCTGGCTGCCCAACTTCTCGCTAGAAGTTTGGCAAGTCTAGACTTGGTGAGGTGGTAGAGACAGGCACTGAAAACACTCCAAACCTACTGAGCAGTGTGGGAAAATGAAAATCTAACCTTGTAAACAACTGAGAGGTACAAGTCTAAAAATGTTATTCATAACAATGCAACAAAATGTCCAGAATGAATAGCCTATACCAGAGCCTACTTTTGAACCTCATGAGACTATTGTAATCCTGACAATAAAGCAACTGTGACCTGACAGGACATGAATATATCACCAACATAAATGACACCATCATATTTGTGGACATGGTATTGGCCTCCAACGTACTCCACACGTTTTATTTACTGACACGTTCTGTAACTCTGTAAGAGGCTATCTTCCTTGATATGTACTCTTTTTACATACCTTCAGTTAATCGGTGCCAGGTCTCGTGGTTTCAGTAATCAAACAAAGATGCAACTGTTTCTTATTTTACACTTTAAAATAAATGGCGACATGACAATATTTACCTTAATCTCCCGATCCCCTGTCGTGTGAGAGATTATGCTGAATAGCCTACTGTAAATTCCACTTGATCCCTGAATTTCCAAACGCCACAGAAACGTCTAAAATATATACAACTGTAATAGACCGAGATCTATTGACATGCCATGTTGGCGCTGTCTGGACTGTCCAGGCAGAGATCTCTCCGTGAAGCTGTGATTCAGAAGTTCCCCGCATTCCTCTGCTCTTGCCTTCCTTATATTTTCCATTCACACTTTGGAGAGAACCAAACCTGGCTGGACCAAGGCTAAATACGCATGCGCCCGTCACCACCTTGTGAAACATCTCCTACATACAGTATTGTCAACGGGAAAATCGCCACCGAAAACCCCAATTCAAATCTATTGTTTATTCTGTCCTCTGTGAAAGAGGGTTAACCATAATTAATAGCAAAACTATTGTAGCCAGGCTTGTGTGGCATAGAATACCGAGTTCTGCTCTCGTCCGCTGTTGGAAATATCACACGCCACTCGCTCAAAAAGATCGGAACCGGATGTGGTCATTGAAAATATTGCACCGCGTTAGGTAAGATGGAAGCACAGTGCGCTCAGCTATTTCTTTGTTTGAGCACAACTATTGTCGTTTTGGTTGAACTCGCCAATTGTTATGAATTCACAATGGGGTGTTAAACATGTACAGTATGCTCTGAATTGTCGCAGGTATGTGTAACTGCTTCTGGAAACTCAACATCGCGCAAGGTTGCTAGCTTAGCTAGCCACTGTTGCTAACTCCAGCTAGCGAGCCGTGATAAATCTGTGATCACACCTCGGATAATTTATGTTTGTAATGTACAGCAGTTTCGCGTGATTCTATGACCATCTCATGTTTCCCGATCTGGTGTTGCCAAGCATCTCCGAATTGATGCCACCTCGACGATCACGGGGGGGAGGGAACTAACAGTAACTAGTTGGCTAACTTAGCTTTGCAAATGCTAGCTAATTAACTGAATCATTGCAAGCAGGTTTGACCATGGACTAGTTTAGCTTCATGCTTTAAAAAATATTGTTAATTACACGTCACGTAAACCACTATATTCATTATTTGCCAATAGAGTACACGTCCCTTTTCAGTTCTGTCATTTAAAAAAATATTTTAAATGTATTTAACTAGGCAAGTTAAGAACAAATTCTTATTTACGATGACGGCCTACACCAGGCAAACCCTGGGCCAATTGTGCGCTGCCCTATGGGACTCCCAATCACGGCCGGTTGTGATACAGCCTGGATTCGAACCAGGGTGTCTGTAGTGACAGCTGCGCCACCAGCTGAAAGATAAACTAACTTAGCTAGGTCAGTGACACCCTCCTGTTCTTTCCCCAGGTGTGCCCAGCCATGGAGTCGACAGATAAGAACAATGCTATAAAGCTCTTTGTGGGGAACCTGGCGTTGGACACCTCTCAGGAGGACCTGACCGAGCTCTTTGGACCATACGGACAGGTGGTCACCTGTAGTTTACTCAGGCAGTTTGCCTTCATCCACCTCCAGGGAGATGGTGCTGCTGATCGAGCCATAAGAGAACTGAATGGACAGGAATTCCTTGGCCGCAACTTAGTGGTTGAAGAGTCCCGTGGACGGCCCCTGAACTCCACCAAGGTGTTTGTTGGGAACCTTAGTGCCATGTGTTCTGCTGAGGACCTACAAGAGCTCTTTCAGACCTTTGGGAAAGTTCTGGAGTGTGATAAGGTCAAAGGTGAGCTATGTTGTTTCCCGCTGCCTTTTCATGCATTTACTTTGTGTACATACAGCAAAACTTCAATTTAGTAAATAGACTAAATGGCCTTGTTTGTAGCTAGGTCTCCATCCACTTGTCAAAATATATTTTTTTGTTGTATTTTTTTGTTACTTTTACCCATTTTTCTCCCCAATTTCGTGGTATCCAATTGGTAGTTAGTCTTCTCATTCCTGCAACTCCCGTACGGACTCGGGAGAGGCAAAGGTCGAGAGCCGTGCGTCCTCCGAAACACAACCCAACCAAGCCTCACTGCTTCTTGACACAGTGCCCACTTAACCCGGAAGCCAGCCGCACCAATGTGTCGGAGGAAACACCGTGCACCTGGTGATGGGAGTCGCTAGTGCGCGATGGGACAAGGACATCCCTGTCGGCCAAACCCTCCCCTAACCCGGACGACACTGGGCCAATTGTGCGCCGCCCCATGGGTCTCCCGGTTGCGGCCGGCTGCAACAGAGCCTGGACTCGAACCCAGAATCTCTAGTGGCACAGACCAATGCACCACTCGGGAGGCCAGTCGAAAGATTTTCAAGCAAATAATCTAATATTCGCACAAAAAGATATGCCCATTTTACCGGCAGAGCTGTTTCCATCAAACTGGCTTGTTGCGGATAAAAAGCTGTGCGTATGGACTGCACATAAAAAGCACTGTCGTATAACTTAATTTACCAAATAAAAAAAATAAGTTCTGTGTCGCCAGCCCATTTTTAACTGTTGATGGTTTTGCGACAACTCTTGCGATAAACACCAAATTTGCCCACTGGCCTTGGCACATGTGCTCTCATGGGTAAATTTCAGAGGGTACATGATGAGATTATGGACAAGAGCAGGATCATTTTTATTGGTCAATTTGTCAAGAGTATCTCGACGTAAATGTAATTGGTAGCCAAGCACCGATCATCATATCACCAGCATTCAAATTAAGCCTCAAGATCATCACTGTGCACTTTCACCACACTGTGAAGTTCATCACTTATTTAGTCTGTAGCCTAATAAACTGCAGGCTTTTTCACCTCGTAGTAGGAGGGCCACGCAACATATTCTATATGATGGTTATTATACAAACAATTGGTTAAAAAAAAAAAGTATATCCACCGACGTTTGTCGCACGCATTATATTTTAGTCCCACCCCAAAGAAAATTTCGCATGTATTTTGTTTTGTAACATTTAGGAAAGTGTACAGACAATTTGGGAGGCAGGTAGCCTAGTGGTTGGGCCAGTAACCGAAAGGTTGCTGTATCGAATCCCCGAGCTGACATGGTACAACTGCCTGAACAAGGCAGTTAACCCACTGTTCCCCAGTAGGCCGTCATTGTAAATAAGAATTTGTTCTTAACTGACTTGACTAGTTAAATAAAGGTTAAAAAGAAATATATTTTTTTTAACTGTTTCTGTCAGGCCTACGGGATTATTATTTTTTTAATCCAACAGATACTTTCCTCAAAAACAGTTGAATGGAAACAGTTTGGTGGTTAAATTCATTAGCTCACTGTGTTGTCCTCCTGTGCTTGTTTACAGCGAGGCTCTCTTCCTCGGCGGGCTATGCCTTTGTGCACATGGAGCGGAAGGAGGATGCGCTGCAGGCTATCGAGGCCCTCCATGGTACCACCTTCAAAGGCCGACCGCTCTCTGTGGAGCTCTCCAATGTGCAGCCCAGTAAACCCACCACGACTACAGCCAAGGTCCCCATCATGAGTCACTATGCCACTGAAAGCCCCTCCATCAACCCTCATATGGAGCACCACCAGAGTCAGGCTGCTGTACTGGCTGCTGCTGTTGCTGCAGCTGCAGGTCTGCCTCTTCAGGTGCAGCAGAGCTTGCACAACTCTGTCTACAACACAACGAGCTTTGATCCCACCTACGCTGCGCTAAAGGGCATGACGGCAGCCAGCGCCACAGATGGTACTCCAGTGAGCCCTGCGGTCTACGGTGCCCTCGCCAGCCAGGTGTACGGCTCTGTAGCGGATCAGGTATACGACTCTATAGCCAACCAGGCCTCCGGCTATCAGAATTCAGCGACACCGGATGCAGCAGGTTACAGTAACCAGTACGACGCCGCAGCTGGGCAGGCATCGTCAGCCCAGGCAGCTGGCAATCCGGCCTACGGCGGGACCCATGCTTTCTACAACGGCAGCTCCGCCTATGGCTCCACGGGGGGTGCAGACCCCACTGCCCAGGCCATCTTTGAGGCAGCACGGGCCCGCTTCTTCCAGCAGGGCCAGCAGGTTCTAGCTGAGCAGCAGGCGGGGACTAAGTCAGGGGACAGGGACCGCAGCCCAGTGCGGCGCTCCGCCCCACTGCTGCCTGACCCCGTGCCCCAGCCCTTTCCCCAGCCACGCCTCAAACGCCGTGCCCTCCTCCCAACGCCACCCGGCCGACCAGAGGACCCTGCGGCTGCTGACGGAGACCCCATTGCCAGGTACATGATGCACCTCTGAGAAAAGTCTTGATATTTGCATCTTTTGAGGCAGTTTTGGTATTTTGAATGCGTAATTACAATGTTATTTTTCTCAACTTCAGATGCTATGCAGAGTACTATCAGCAGGTCCAGCAGTACCAACAGTACCAACAGTACCAACAACAGTACCAACAGTACCAGTATGGCTACCCACCTCCAGCCCTGACCCAGATGCCCACCCACCAGATGCCCGTGCAGGCCCCGCCCCAGACGGAGGCCCCGCCCCCCGGGCCTGCCACCTACGCCCCAGCTAGAGCGTATGAGCCACCTTCATCACACAAGGAGCCCCTCCTCCGCCGCCCTGACTACTCCCACCTCCACATGCCAGAGCCCCCTTACCGATAACCCTTTAGATTGCAGTGTGTGTGTGGGGGTTTTGAATGCTGTGTGTGTGTGTGAGAGTAGTTCTGGTCCGAATGTGCATCACTGCAAGTGCCCATTTATAAATCCCCTGTTCAGCAGCTTTTCGTATATCTGAACACATTTCTAACTAGTTAATTTGACTTTATTGTAGGCCTGGTCTTGATAAGAAAGCTTCCCCACAAAACAGTAATCTGTATTGGGAAGTCGTTATGGCAGTGTCTTCTTGATTGTGTTGCGTACTGGGTGCTCTTTAACGACAAGTAATCCTTATTCATCCCCCTACATTTAGTTTAGCAAAACATAAATTCTCAAATTTGCAAGAATATTCATCCATACCAGAGGAGTGCCTTGTTAAAAGCCTAGCTGGAATATTTTGTAAGATACATTTGTGTATATATGTGAGCATAGAAAGTGCCCAAATCAATCCATGCATTTTGTTAGTAGGCCCTTGCCTCTGTCCTCTGTGACTTTATCTCCTCCAAATGAACCATTGGTTCACATGTATAGATGAGAACTTTTTTTGTCTCCATTGGCCAGATTCCATTTGTTTTATTTGTATTGCCTTCATCAAAGACCTAATATGAAAAGTCAATGTTCCAATATGTTCCAGCGTATGTAGATATTTAGGTAATAAAATGGTTATTGGGTTTAGCGCTTGTGGTTTTTAAAAGATTTCAAGCAAGGGGCAAAGTAGTGTTACATAAGGTCATTTGGACATAAGGACCGGTGTGAGTGTGTATGTATGTGTGGGCATGTGTAAACCATCTAGGGGAACAATGTAAGCATTTTTGATAACAATCACTTTTTATAACGATCACAGGAATATACACACACACACACACACACACACACACAGAGACCTCAGTCATCAGACTTTCTCTCCATAAAGTGTGGTGCTGGGGCTTTGGGAGAGACACTCAGGAGCTTTACTGCACCGAGAGAAAAAATAATAACTCACGTTTTCCTTGCACACAGCCAGCCTCTGGGAATGTAGTCCTTGCACGTCTCACATGACCTTCTGTTAGATCTGATCAAACCTCTCAGATAGAAAGGCCAACAAAGCAGACCATTTTAGTATCTGTCAGTCTAGCTTTAAACTCACATTTTCTTGGGGAACTAGTTTTTAATTTGCAGACTGTGATACATGAATGCTTTCCTCTATTTGTGTTATACCATGAATACTATCCTAGTGACTTTTAACTGGTTTGACCTCTTGGTCTAAATGTAAAATGGAGATGTGGCAAGTGCATGCAGAGGGCTTCCTTCAAGCATGTCTTTCAGGATCTGAGAGAATTCAACTGCCATTTTGGGCCTCAACTTTTCTCCAAAGGACAAAAACGAGTGGGCTTTTCTCACACACAGTACATTGTGCGGTTTGACAGGGCAAACTTTTGACGGTTTTCTTTGTTTTCTGTTGGTTGAAGTGAACTTCCTGTGCGATCGGGGTAGTCATATTCTGTAAGCGTGTTTACTTCAATTGGACCATCAAATTCATGTAGTGTCTCAAATGGAATTGTGGAGCCATTAGGCTCCCCGGGTTTGAGCGAAACATATTTGTTCCTATTATTCAGTACCTATTGAAACGTTACACTTCTCAAGCTTAAATAATGAAAGGAGGGATTTGGTTGGAGAATGAAACAGCACCATGCGACTGTAATTTTTCCAAATTAAAATGGGAAATGTTAGCCCCATCGGCTTAATTATTAGACATGCGATTAAACTTGCTATAAAATCGTTTCCATGTTTTTTCAAAGGATTTACTAATTGTTTCAGCCTTGCACGTCTAAATAGAAACAAGGCGAGAAGTTGCTGCTCTTACATTCTTGATTATTACATTTCTATGAACTGTGACAATATCATTTTGAACCGGTCTCAATTGGGCTCTACCACTTCATTACACCTACACTACATGACCTAAAGTATGTGGACACCTGCTCGTTGACCATCTTGTTCCAAAATGATGGGCATTAATATGGAGTTGGTCCCCGCTTTGCTCCTGTAACAGCCTCCACTCTTCTGGGAAGGCTTTCCTCTAGATGTTGGAACATTACTGCAGGGACTCGCAAGCGCATTCGTGATGTTGGTCCGTTAGGCCTGGCTTGCAGTTGGCATTCCAATTCATCCGAAAGGTGTTTGATGGGGTTTAGGTCAGGGTTCTGTGCAGGCTAGTCAAGTTCTTCTACACCGATCTTGACTAACCATTTCTGTATGGACCTCACTTTGTGCATGGGTGAAATGACATGCTGAAAAGGGAAATGGCCTTCCCCAAACTGTTGCCACAAAGTTGGAAGCACAGAATCATCTAGAATGTCATTGATTGCTGTAGCGTTAAGATTTCCCTTCACAGGAACTAAGGGGCCTAGCCTGAACCATAAAAAATGGCCCCAGAACATTATTCCTCTCCACCAAACTTTACAGTTGGCACTATACATTCGGGCAGGTAGCGTTTTCCTGGCAAGGTGTGATTCATCACTCCAGAGAACACGTTTCCACTGCTCCAGAGTCCAATGGTGGCGAGCTTTATACCACTCCAGCCGACGCTTGGCATTGTGCATGGTAATCTTAGGCTTGTGCGCGGCCATAGAAACCCTTTTCATGAAGCTCCCGACGAACAGATCTTGTGATGAAGTTTGGAACTCGGTAGCGAGTGTTGCAAATTGAGGACAGACAACTTTTAATCGCTACGCGCTTCAGCACTCAGCGGTCCTGTTGTGAGCTTGTGGGCCTACCACTTCACGGCATTGTTGTTCCTAGATGTTTCCACTTCACAATAACAGCACCCACAGTTGACCAGGGCTGCTCTAGCAGGGCAGAAATTTGATGAACTGACTTGTTGGAAAGGTGGCATCCTATGACGGTGCCACGTTGAAAGTCACTGAGCTCTTCAGTAAGGCCATTCTACTGCCAATGTTTGTCTATGGAGATTTCATTGCTGTGTGCTCGATTTTATACACCTGCCAGAAACAGGTGTGGCTGAAACAGCCGAATCCACTAATTTGAAGTGGTGTCCACATACTTTTGTCTATATAGTGTACCTCCTAACACTCAACAAACCTCATGTCAACCGTGGGTGTTGGGAAGGCCTTCAACTGTCCTTATGTCATTATCACATGAATATTTTTTTGTAGCCTTGTTCCTTCACAGTATTTGGATGTAGGAGTGGGCTGTAGACTACAGTTTCTTATGGATCAGTTTTGATTTCTGTTAGGAAGATATTGAATTATATCAATGTTTCTGGTTCCCATGCCAACATGCACATTCTGTACTAGACCTGCTTATTGCACATATATTCCTTGATATGGCTTTTTGTGATGTTTAACTGTAGTGCATGACCTTGTTACTTTTACTGCACTTCCAGCCATTTTCCCTTCTCGCTAATTATTACAGCTTAAATGGCTCCTGGGCCCCTGGATGCCATGTTGCGTGTGACGGGGAAGAGAATTAGAGTCGCGCAATGCCGTGGATGCAGTCCCCACAAAGGTAAAGCCCTCTGCCTCCGACCACGCCTGCACTTCGACCATACACTTCCCTCATTGACCCCCACTCCTGCACAACGAGGCACCCCGTCTTATTATTTCCTTGAGATCTGGGATGCTGGAATCCCAAGCCACCCAGTTCACAGACGTAGGGTGCCTGAATGTCTGGCCATGTCCCCTCATTGGAGTCCTAGTATGGCTACTAAGGGTTAGCTCCACCAGGTACTTACACTATATAGCCTTTGCAGACCCACTTGATCTGGGTTTGATGTTGGATGTTCCTGGAAATAATCCAGCCTTTCCCATGTCTCTTTCTGATGCCATTTTCCATAAGGGAATTAGACGACCCATCTACAGTAGTCAGGGGTTTTTCTTATTTTCTTTCATTCTGTTTGTTTTTAAAGGAATCAGCCAAATTGAAATGAGACACTAATATAATGTCATTCAATAAATATTGAAGTAGTCCCTCCAGACTAAATAACCTGTAGTCAAACAGATTTAGGAAACTATCGTATTGTAATTGAGGATGATCAGATTGGGGTTTGCTGGAGTTGTTGCGTATGTTTGTGTTGTGGCATATTTTTCTGAGGTATTTCCAGTGAGACGAGACGTGCATTCACTCTCAACACTGAGGTGTTCCAGCTGTGCTTTGAACGGCTAAGGACGCAGTGGTATGCAAAAGGCCAGCTGAACGGAGGGAGGTAGGGCTATCGACAACTGTGTCCCACGCATGTTGGGTGAGTAACCAATGCACCACTGACCGGCTCAAATCCACCTACCCCGCCCCCCCCTTCAATACGCAACACAAAGCCCAACCCTCTCACTCTTATCCCATAACCAATACATCTACAGGCCTACTACACCATGGCCTAGAGAAAACATTCCACAGCTGCATTAGTTTAGAAGATATGGATGCCGAGAGGACACCATTCAGTATTGTACCTCCCATGTCTAGTTGAGTTGCAAAGTCAGTTCTGCATTTCCTAATCGCCCTGTTAAATTGTCTAATTGCAATTTGCATACCTTGATTGGGAACCCTTAATGTTGTCATGTGGTTGATTTTTAAAGAGATACTTTGGGATTTTGGCAATGAAGCCCTTTTATCTAATTCCCCTGAGTCAGATGAACTCGTGGATACCATTTTATGTCTCTGCACCCAGTATGTTTCTCGAGCCAATGCTAGCTAGCGTTGGCACAATGAACGTTTATGCTATCTACTAGCATGCTAGCAGTTACCATAGACTTCCAGTCAGCACGCTAATGCTAGTTAGCAATTGCACAAACACCAGTTTGCAAATTCCTTCAAACTGCACGCAGAAGCATTAAAAAATGGGATCCACGAGTTCATCTTACTCTGGGGAAGTAGATAAAGGGCTTCATTGAACAAAATCCTGAAGTACCTTTAAGAGTTCATAGGCTACGTTTACACAGGCAGTGCAATTCTGATCTTTTGCCACTAATTGGTCTTTTGACTGAGGTCTGATAATTGGACTACACTGTGTACAAAACATTAGGAACACCTGCTTTTTCCTTGACTGACCAGGTGAAAGCTATGATCCCTTATTGATGTCATTTGTTAAATCCACTTCAATCAGTGTAGGTGATAGGGAGGAGACGGGTTAAAGAAGGATTTTTAAGCCTTGAGACTATTAAGACATGGATTGTTTGTGTGTGCCATTCAGAGGGTGAATGGGCAAGACAAAAGGTTTAAGTGCCTTTGATTTGGGGTATGATAGTAGGTGCCAGGCACAAGAACTGCCAGTGTGTCAAGAACTACAACGCTGTTGGGTTTTTCACGCTCAACCGTTTCCCGTGTGTATCAAGAAAGGTCCACCACCCAAAGGGCATCCAGCCAACTTGACACAACTGTGGGAAGCATTGGAGTCAACATGGGCCAGAATCCCCGTGGAACCCTTTCGAGACCTTGTAGAGTCCGTGCCCTGACGAATTGAGGCTGTTCTGAGGGCAAAAGAGGGTGCAACTTAATATTTGGAAGGTGTTCCTAATTTTTTTTGTGCACTCAGTGTATATAGGCCTACGGTACACCTTGCACAGTTTGTATCAAAGTTCCCTTACTCATCTGTTACATTCAGGTTCAAAATCGGCACTAACCATATACTACTAAACAATTGTTCTCCAGTTCCCCCTTCTCAATCTTTTGTGCATTGGAACTCCTGACGACATATTTTTACTAAGAGATTTTTTTGAGCTCATGTGGATAAAGACTGAAACGTATATGTAAGATCAAGCTTTATTAGAAATCAGGGAAGATAGTGTACATCTGTAGATCAGGGTTATTTGTCCATTACAGAAAAGGAAATACAGGTTACTGATTGCAGAACCATTTATGTAATGTAAAAATTATAATAATCTGAAATGTTGTTTTTTTTTTGTGACATATTAGATAAATTAAGATTCATTGTACCATGTTATTTGTAAGACTCAATAAATTACATTTGAAACAACTAATTTGTTTTGGCTAGCCTACTTTTTTTTCCGGGCATGGAGGGACATGTTTACTGAAAGGTTTTGCTTTGCATTATTACTGCGGCGGGTGAATGTGGAATGAAGCATTTCGTATTGGACTTTTATCCTGAGCCTGCAACCCCTGGTTAGTGGCAGTGCCCCCCGGCCCTGTCACACATGGCTACAATAAAGAATGTCATTGGAGTGTAGCCTATGTCTTACACTTATTTGGCTGAGTTTACACAGGCAGCCCAATTCTGATCTTATTTTCACTAATTGGTCTTTTGGCCGATCAGGCCAGCTCTTGAAAAAGAGTTTGACATGAAAAAATCTGATTATGATTGGTCTAAAGACCAATTACTGGGGTGAAAAAATTCTGAATTGGGCTGCTTGTGTAAATGCTGCCAAAGTGGCCCATATTGATCGGTAGAGAAGTCATGCATTCTATACTGAACAAAAATATAAACACAACATGCAACAATTTAAGATGTTACAGTTCATAATATGAGAATCAGTCCATTTAAAAAAATGTATTATGCCCTAATTATGGATTTCACATGACTGGGAATACATATATGCATCTGTTAGTCACAGATGCCTTAAAATAAAATGGGCCTCAGGATCTCGTCATGGTGTATATTTGTGCATTAAAATTCCTATCTATAAAATGCAATTGTGTTTGTGGTCCGTAGCTAATGCCTGCCCATACCATAACCCCACCGCCACCATGGGGCACTCTTCACAACATTGACGTTAGCAAAGCGCTCGCGCACACACACAATGCCATACACATGATCTGTGGTTGTGAGGCTGTTTGGCGTACTGCCAAATTCTCTTAAACAATTTTGGAGGCGGCTTATGGTAGAGAAATTAACATTCAATTCTCTGGCAACAGCTCTGGTGGACATTCCTGCAGTCCGCATGCCAATTGCACGCTCCCTCAACTTGAGACATCTGTGGTATTGTGTTTAATGACAACTAAAGTGGTCTTTTATTGTCCCCAGCACAAGGTGCACCTGTGTAATAATGATCATGCCATTTAATCAGCTTCTTGATATGCCACACCGGTCAGGTGGATGGATTATCTTGGCAAATGAGAAATGCTAACAGGGATGTAAACAAAATTGTGCACAACATTTGATAAGTTTTTTGTGCATGTGGAACATTTCTGGGATCTTTTATTTCAGCTCATGAAACTTGGGACCAACACTTTACATGTTGCGTTGTTTTTGTTCAGTGTAGAATAGATGCGTGCATCAGCAAGAGGCGTAAAGACACGGATATGCACCTCTGTACATCCTGTAGTTATGCCTGTAGCTTTTTAGGTGTGTCATTAATAGCCTCACGTCGAGTCAGTCATAATTAACCGGTTGTTGTCACGTGTCTCGCTTCTGACCAGGGGTTGGATTGCGGTCTTTACTTCGTGCGGTGGGAGTAGCATCTATAGGCACGAATCTGAAATCGGGCGCAGCTTTCTCTGACACAGAAAGTGCCCCTACAAGTTTGCGGGCTTAGGAGTTGAAAGGTGCAAATTAAATTGATTAGGTCGAGGGGATAAGCATCTCCCAAAGGAGACCGCGAAATGACAGCAATCGAAACTCCGGTGCAATATGGCTCCTACATGACTTCGGAGCAAGTCTACATGACCCAAGAGGATGACTGGGACAGGGACCTTCTGTTGGACCCTGCCTGGGAGAAACAGCAGCGCAAGGTAATACTTTTTATCGGGTCATATTAAGTTGGAGAGCCTACAGGTTACATGGCATTATGGAAAATTACATTTGAGTCTTTATATCACGTTAAAGACTTAATTCTCAATTTTCATAATAGGGGCCTTTGTAGTCTGCAGGGAGTAACATGGTTAGTGTGATCTCTGGATATGTAATGAGTTGTCAGTGAACTTATTGATTAAATGGTTGCATGCACAATAACATTTTGGGGCAGGTTAACATTCTCACTGATCTAATTCAGTACTGGTCATTCATTCATTCATTGATTTGGGATAATTGATTGCACATAATTATACCAGTTTATACTTCAACCTCTTTTTAATGGTCAGTGCTGTCTGGGATCCTTGGGACATCCCTACCTGTTAACCATAACCCCTACCAAACCTTTGTCCTTACCTTAACCATTTTAAATGTCAACTTCAATGAGGTAGGGACATCCCAAGTATCCCGGATAGTTGTCATTGACCGGGGTAGGCTACATTGGTTTCCCATCAGTCTTACAGTTTCTATATTTCAGAGAACTCAACAAAGTGAGAGACCGCAACAGATGGCAACACCAAGACAGTGAGACGTAGAAGTGGCAAGAGCTGAGTTTCAGACCTCCAAATAGACTAATGAACTATAAATACTTAACCTGTACCTCACCCTTTCTATCATGTCCCTTCAGCCCATCAAGCCCACTGCTACTTCTAGCACTTTGCTTCTTCATCATTCTCTGGTGCTTTATGAGAGTACGCCATGGTAGACTTATCCATTCAGGGCCCTACATTTCTTTAAGTAAAAACCTCTAGAGCCTCACTGTGAGCCTCACTGTGCCACTATGCCGTTCTATGTTTGTGAGTATCACAGCAAATAAGGCTTTAATACTTTGGAACAACCACCATGCTGAATTCACGATTTTTGGGGTGCAGACATCTGACCAGAAGGTCCTCGTCAAGTGCTTAGGGACTGTTTGCGCCAAACACTGAAGAGCAAATGTGATGACTGTACACGCTAACTTATTTCACATAAGCCTACGGAAATGCTCGTCGTAGAGGGCCTTGTGATTTCAGTGGCGTAGTCAGAATGTTCAGATATCAGTGCGTTAATCACGGCACCCAGAACCCAACAAGCTAATTATGTTAAGGCTATGGCGAGAGCCTATGATCATGTCAGCTCTGACTATGTTGCACTGCACTCAGTAGATGCCTAGGGCCCCTATTTTGTGGATTTTGAGATTTCTTTGCATCGACTATGGTCACCTTTTGCAATGGTGTTTGCGTCCAGTATTTACCTGCAAAAAGTACATCTGTATTATACTATGTATGTACATCTACACCTTTTATCTATCTATCTTAGGTTTATGGTTGATGACGTAACACGCGTTTGGGTGTTCCCCTGGCTCAGGGTGTAGTTTAGGGATTAGACCTAATCAATGTTTATGGAGGGCTGTCTGATCCTACCTCTGGTCTTTGGACCCTGACTGCCACAGGACTGTCTGTCTACCTACCACCTGTTAGATATCTGTTAGATATCCGAGTGGCGCAGTGGTCTAAGGCACTAGAGACCCTGGTTCGAGTCCAGCCGGCCGCGCCGGGAGATCCATGGGGCGGTGCACAATTTGGCCCAGTGTCGTCCGGGTTATGGGAGGGTTTGGTCGGGACGTTCTTGTCCCATCACGCGCTAGTGACTCCTGTGGTGGGAGTCGGGCGTAATGCACTCTGACACGGTCGCCAGGTGCACGGCGTTTCCTCCGACACATTGGTGAGGTTGGCTTCCGGGTTAAGTGGACTGTGTCAAGAAGCAATGCGTCTTGGCATGGTTGTGTTTTGGAGAACGCACGGCTCTCGACCTTCGCCTCTCCCGAGTCCGTACGGGAGCTGCAGCAAAAGGACAAGACTGTAACTACCAATTGGATACCACGAAATTGGGTATCCAAGAAAAATTTAAAAAAGGATATGTTTGGCCTCCATCAGTTTATACATAGATTGCTGGATGCAGCTGCCCAGGCAAGGGACCAGTTTTACACCACTCCACATTCATTAGGCTCACAAGTGACATGCTCAGCTTCACAGAGGGATTGCTGGATTGTTATACCTGCTTAAAGGAGTAGTTCACTATTTTACAGCTTGATGTTAGAAAGTAGTGTATGGGCCAAGAGAAACTGTAGTCCACGGTTCAGTTCTTTTAAACGGCCGATACAAACTTCAGTTAACCTTAGCCACCACTAGCTAGCAATCAATGGAAGTGATGGGGGTATGTGAGCATGTAAAAAAAAAAAAAGTCAATCACCTGCAATTAATTCAAATCAACTCCATATTTGGTTTGATTTTACATAAAGCTACAATATGTAACTTTTTGGGGCGACCTGACCAAATTCACATAGAAATGTGAGTTATCGATCTTTCATTCTCATTGAAAGGTGAGTTGTATATCTGTAATTGAAAGCAAGTCTACGGAGCAGTAGATCTGTTCTGTGTGCCATTCTTAAGTTTCCTTTTTGCTTCTTTTACTTTCGGCTGAAAATACACCAGCTGAAAATACAATATTTTTTGTTATGGAAAAGATATATCACAGCAATTTAGATGGTACAATGATTCTCTGCACAATGACTGCTTGTTTTGTCACATAAACTGAAATTAGGCGACCCATTCGAATTTTAGCAACCATGAAATGGCGGAGAGATTTCTGCATAGTGCATCTTTAAAGATAATTTTGCCATTTTAAAAAGAAAACGCTCACATGCCCCCATCACTTTCATTTGATTGTTAGCCTGTGGTGGCTAAAGTTAGCTGAGGTTTGTAGTGGCTGTTCAAAGAACTGATCCATGGTCTACAGTTTCTCTTGGCCCATACACTACTTTCAAAGTGAGGAACCATCTAACATCAAGTTGTAAAACAGTGAACTACTTCGTCAAGCATCTCTGAAGGAGTTGGGTTATATCGCTTTGCTCACACAATATTGTAAAATTTTTGAGCTTGCAAGGAAGTCATTTCACTGTACTTGTGCACGTGACATTAAAACGTAATACATGAAACTTGAAACATTTTCCTGTATGGATGTTTGTCAGTGATAAATGATGAAACCACAACTGCTTAAATGTTCTCATCAAGTTTCTATCACTTATCTTTTTCCAGCACATGAACCAGTGTGATGTGTGTATTCTAATCCACTAATTGCTGTGCGAAATTACCAGCCTCTAAAACCATACCATCTCAATGTCTTATTGCGTATCAATTGGCTTTCCATGCCTCCACTGCATAGTCATTGAACATTTTAACACCCTGATACAGTATGATGGAATGCAGTAAATGCTTTTGGGTGGTCCTGACCCAGTTTCACCACCTGTTTGCAATGAACTACAAGCCTGGCTAGCAATGAACTACAGCCAAATACACCAATTACAACTTCCTATGGTCAACATGATCTATTATTACCTTGTAGAAATGGTTATAACATCAGGTGTATCTTGTCTCACCTAGTTCACCTGTCATATCTATTTATTTTCTCCCAAAGGTAACTTAAACTATGTGACGTTGAAATCATTCAATACATTCATTTGATCAGTTTTTCTACATTCTGAAAGATTAGCAGGGAATTATGGCGGATGACTCTGTCGGGAGAGAGGGAGGGAGGGCAAGATGGGGGAGCCTCTTACAGGTTGTGGAGGGAGGTGGCTGAGAAAGCCATCAGTATGATCAAATGGCAGTTGCTATTCCAGAAGAGGTGTCCTTGTAGGGCAGCTTCTATAAACTGCCTGGTGTGGCCCAGTAGGCCAATGGGGGGTGGGGAGTTATCGGTGTCAGGAGTCGAGGTCACGCAGGTATTTCTGATGACCCCATTTATGTCAATTGTTTTACAATTGCAAGGCAAGTGTACATGGCAAGGGCCTTACTTTACACTAGGCAAGTGTCCAGAATGGTGACATAACTCACGATGGCAGAGAAGAGCCCCAATAAAAAAAAAATCCAAGCTTGCTTGGTGCTAGCATTTCCAACGAACACCTCAACCCCCCCCAAATGCCAGTCAAGGGTCTACACAGAACTCTGTTGTAACCTGTTCTTACGAGTGTCTCCTGTATTCCAAAACACTGTAAATGTGCTCAATTTGGCTAATGTCATACAAATCCATTATATTGTATAGGTGTTGGCCTAACTGTCTCCAATGTCCCATATAATCCACTGTCATTACGGATATCATTATTGATTTAAATAGTCTGTGAAAATCTATCAGATTCAGGTAAATGGATCTTTATGAAAAATCAATTATCTTTGACCAAAAGATCTCTGTTGACCCGGTGCTCTAAACGGGACCAACTGCGATCAAATGAAACTTCCTGTGTAAAGGAAACACGGTCTTTGTACACACGTGGGACACCAGAGGGTAACCATGTCACTGTGAATGGACTATGATGATGTCATTATTACAGCTATGTTTGCTGCTCTAGCAGTGGCCAGTGGTGGGATATGGGAAATGGGGCATGCTTGATTGTCCTAGGTGTTTTTAGGGAGAGGGGAGGTCCTTCTCTGTTCGGACTGAAATTGGATCCTCACTCTTAACGTGGGACTGGTGTCATAAATTCTCACTGTCTCATTCACAGATTTTTGTCTTCCATAATCGTAAACGCCAGAATTCGGATGTATTGTATTTTGTGTGTTTTCTGTCTGACGAGATGCAAATGTACTGCTTGTAGTAGTACCAATGGTATGTTGTTGCATAATTC
Source organism: Hucho hucho (assembly GCA_003317085.1). Lineage (NCBI taxonomy): Eukaryota > Metazoa > Chordata > Actinopteri > Salmoniformes > Salmonidae > Hucho > Hucho hucho. The sequence goes on from QNTS01005484.1 coordinate 40,235, forward strand.
TTTTGGTTAATCTGTTTTGTTATTTATAAATCCTTGTCTCTTTCAATAGATACCATGTTGCGTCATCCAGAATTGCATGGAAGCCTCCATATCTGTCTGTGCAGTCTTAAGACTCACTGTACTTTCGACACCAGATGGCCTACAAATGATGCTGGCGTTAGCCCTTTAGCAGTTATAAATAGTCTGTGGAGTTTCTGCAGCCTTCTCAAATGCTGGCAGACATACATGCAGTGCCCATTAACTCAATGAGCTGCCGGGGCGCCACACTAGTTGACATGCTGTAAGTCATTATGCAGTCGTAATTAGCCTGGTCCCAGATCTGTTTGGGCTCTTGTCAACGCCATTGCTGTCATTGGCAAGCCAAACATAACAATGAGTGACAGGGAGTTGGCATGTTAGCACAAACAGACTGGCGCCTGTAGGTGGTTACCTTTTTGTTAGGTATTTTGTAACCTCAGTTAACTCAGAACTCGTAATCTCACCCAATTTGGTCAGTTTCTCGATTTGCGTAGTCTGTCCACAAGNTGCCGGGGCGCCACACTAGTTGACATGCTGTAAGTCATTATGCAGTAGTAATTAGCCTGGTCCCAGATCTGTTTGGGCTCTTGTCAACGCCATTGCTGTCATTGGCAAGCCAAACATAACAATGAGTGACAGGGAGTTGGCATGTTAGCACAAACAGACTGGCGCCTGTAGGTGGTTACCTTTTTGTTAGGTATTTTGTAACCTCAGTTAACTCAGAACTCGTAATCTCACCCAATTTGGTCAGTTTCTCGATTTGCGTAGTCTGTCCACAAGAAATTAGACCTCTTGTATACGGTCTGACATGTAATGGGGCATAGCATAACTGTGTAGGGATGGGATTATCATTATAGCAGTGATGGGTGCTGCCCTCCCCCAAGTGTTTAGAAATGATCATTCCTTGGAGATGCAGACAGGATAGAGGATGTCAGTTGCATTTTGATAGTCACTTGGTGCTTAGTACTCAGTCTATATAATGGGTTTATTACACGTAACATTAACCAAACCTATACAAGTGGTGTGGAACAGGAACTATAACCATTCAACAACTCCCCTCAAAGACTTACATAGGTATGCCATGCTTGTAGTGAAGGAACAATTGGCACCGTTTTGCATGTTTGGGGATGCTCTCATTCTTTCCTCAGAGATGACACTGTGGTACCAACATAACAGACTTCTACTTGTAGCCCCTTACTGCTGCAAACAAAACAATATTCCATGCATGCTTTTGGCTGTACACCTAAATTATGTATTACATTTAACTCCGTGGTGGAGAAGAGACCCTTGCTTTGACGTGATTGTTTTGTGCTTTAGGTAGTGATTCTGGATCCTACACTTCAATTTCATCATCTCTTACATTGTTTATGTTCAGTCTTGTTACAACTCTTGCCAAAGCCTTTGGTGAGGAGCTAAGAGTGTGAGGAATCATCTCTTGTTGTATTGTGGTTACAGCGCATTGGGAAAGTATTCAGACCCCTTGACTTTTTCCACATGTTACGTTACAGACTAATTCTAAAATGAATTTAAAAAATATTTAATAATCCTCAGCAATCTACACACAATACCCCACAATGACAAAGCAAAAATTGGTTTTAGAAATACCTCAGACCCTTTGCTATGATACTCGAAATTGTGGTAAATTCAATTGATTGGACATTACACACATGTCTATATAAGGTCCCACAGTTGACAGTGCATGTCAGATCAAAAACCAAGCCATGAGGTCGAAGGAATTGTCCGTAGAGCTCCAAGACAGGATTGTCTCAAGGCACAGATCTGGGGAAGGGTACCAAAACATTTCTGCTGCATTGAAGGTTCCCAAGAACACAGTGGCCTCTATCATTCTTAAATGGAAGCAGTTTGAAACCACGAAGACTCTTCTTAGAGCTGGCCGCATGGTCAAACTGAGCAATCGAGGGAGAAGGGCCTTGGTCAGGGAGGTGACCAAGAACCAGATGGTCACTCTGACAGAGCTCCAGAGTTCCTCTGTGGAGATGGGAGAACCTTCCAGAAGGACAACCATCTGCAGCACTCCACCAATCAGGCCTTTTTGGTAGAGTGGCTAGACGGAAGCCACTCATTAGTAAAAGGCACATGACAGCCCACTTGGAGTTTTCCAAAAGGTACCTAAAGGACACTCAGGCCATTTAAAAAAAAATATTCTCTGTTCTGATGAAACCAAGATTGAACTCTTTGGCCTGAATGCCAAGTGTCACATCTGGAGGAAACCTGGCACCATCACTACGGTGAAGCATGGTGGTGGCAGCATCATGCTGTGAGAATGTTTTTCAGCGGCAGGGACTGGGAGACTAGTCAGGATCGAGGGAAAGATGAAAGGAGCAAAGTACAGAGCGATCCTTGATTAAAACCTACTCCAGAGTGCTCAGGACCTCAGACTGGGACGAAGGTTCACCTTCCAACAGGACAACAACCCTTCGCACACAGCCAAGACAACGCAGCAGTGGCTTCAGGACAAGTCTCTGAATGTCCTTGAGTGGCCCAGCCAGAGCCCGCACTTGAACCCGATCAAACATCTCTGGAGAGACCTGAAAATAGCTGTGCAGCGACGCTCCCCACCCAACCTGACAGAGCTTAAGAGGATCTGCAGAGAAGAATGGGAGAAACTCCCCAAATACAGGTGTGCCAAGCTTGTAGGATCATACCCAAGAAGACTCAAGGCTGTAATCGCTGCCAAAGGTGCTTCAACAAAGTACTGAGTAAAGGGTCTGAATACTTATGTAAATGTGAGATTTCAATTTGTATATTTTTTATACATTTTCACAAAATTCTAAAACCTGTTTTTGCTTTGTCACTATGGGGTATTGTGTGTAGATTTATGAGGGGGTGGAAAAACTATTTAATCAGTTTTCAAATAAGGCTGTAACGTAATAAAATGTGGAAAAATTCAAGGGGTCTGTATATTTTCCAAGTGCACTGCATATTACCATAGTTATTTACACTGATACAAGAGTTGTGAAACACATAGTAAGCACAAACACACTGCAATGTTATTTACTATAGTATGTGTTATTATTATTGAAAAGAGACCATAGACAAGGATTCTAATTCTGGGCAGTAATAGAGAATTGTGGATTTGAGGAGTGCTAGCAAAGCAATTCAATCAGAAAGGGACTGGCAACCAAGCGTTCATTATATGCTGGCAACTCAGAGGTAACTGGTAGTCATGGAAATGGTGGCAGTACATACAATACATTTTTTGGGAAGTATTGATGCTGATGTGTAACGGTCTTCTTGCATGATGGGAGTTTTGAAATTGAGTGATTTGGTGACACCGCTGTTATTTATCTGAATGCCAGACTCAAAAGTATATTTTGTTGCTCTTAATATGATATGAAACATTGTGAAAGTGTTTTGGTAAAAGTGTAAGCAAATGTAACTTTTCATGTGTGGGCTTGTATTGCTATCCTTGTGAGTTCCGGAAATCCCCAGAAGTCCCCACAAGGATAGTAAAACAAGGAAAATTCTCCTTCTTGGAGACCTTTCCCACGTCCCAATGAGGACAAAGGCTATTTTAAGCCTAGCTGTTAGGTTTAGGGTTACAATTAGGGTTAGGGTTTAAGTTTAGGTCAGGGAAAATATGATTTTGAATGGAAATCAATTATTGGTGTGTTTCTGTGTGTACAGTAGGCATATACAACCTCATGTGTATGATTGTAGATATTCATGAGTGTTTGTGTGCTCATGTTTTCTTTGTGTGTGTGTTTGTGCAGATGCCCGTCTGTTTCTTCTGTCTGAGCCCTCAGGCTTACGTGTGCCATGCCATTGTATTAAGCGTGCAGGCCCCGTATTCTTACCCAAGGCAATTCCACAGTAACAGAATGTCGCTGTGACTACCATTTTTCACTTTAACACTCTGCCAAGCAAAAACCGTTGATTGCAAAGTTAAATAAACCATGCAGCTATATGCACAAGTTCTACTTTGAACAATCTCCACAGACAATTGGACACAAACACATTTACTCGAAGAACATTGCAGAACATCGGTTTAGTAACAGAATGACGGTCGAATATCCCTCAGTTTATGTAACCACGTTTTCACAAAACCTGGTGAAATATCTACTCTGAATTAAGATGCAAAGATGTCATCAGAAAGAATGGGGTGTCAGCTATGATATGACACCTTGAGTTTGAAAAAAAATCTATTTTGGTTATTGAACTACAGTAAGTGAAGTGGTTTAACACCAGGTAACAGAATGACATAATGGGTCCCTGATCTGTACTATACAGAAATACATCATTATGAATCTCGTTCTCTTCATGGGGATGTATCCTGAATAGGTACACAAAGGTAGAAAATGTTTTATATCCTTCTTTGCATGTTTGGGGATTATTCTACACACTGGCTATTATTCTAATGAGCTCCGTCCTCAAACAAGACCACATTTGGTAGGTCCAGAGCAGACCAAGTCTTTACAACTACTTTTTAACATCCATGGGAGTCTGCTGTCAGTAGGTGCGCAATGGGTCAGAGGGTTTGTTACAGTAAATGGAAAGAGGGTAGGTGTCAGTAAGAGCCGGGAGAGGTGACATTAACTGGAGAGAGAGAAGAGGGAGAGGGGTTGTCCAGACTGATTTCACACTCTTGCTTTGACCACCATGCGACAGAAAGTGAATTAAATCAATTATGAGCTGAGCATAACAGTAGGCCAGTGGAAGGGAGGACCGTAGCTGGTTTGTGACGACGATGATTTCCCATTGTTGCCAATTCAGTTGCAGTCATTCTGTTACCAATTTGCTAACAGAATGAAGCTTTTTAATCACTTAACACTTGGGTTTCTGATGTATTATCAGTAAAAACACAACTAATTGGTAGGTCTACCTTTTACTTGTTACTGTGAACTTTCATTATTCTCCCCCATGAGGGAGAGAAATTAGAAAATATCCAGAATGACAAGACACTAGGCAATATTTCTATAAAAAATATATATATATAAATGTTGACATTAGTTGGCAGGGGTCCTTACTTCAACATTATTGTGTTTTGATGTATTTCTAATACCTTTTTAAGACTTTTTCTGGTAGATGTTTTCTAAGACCCCTTTTCCATCTGTTGACCAGAAAGTCTTTGCTTATTCCACATTTTTGGGATGGAACATCTTGGGAAAATGTATATATGTCTTAATTTAAAAAAAATATAGACTCCTTGCTTTAATTTGACACCAAATTTGATGTTCTCCTATGAACCACGTTAGTGGTCATGGGGCTTTTTACACGGAAACACCCCCACTAACAACACTGGTTAGTAGAGAGCAGGTGGGCTCCTGCCAGATGACCCAGTGACTCAGGCCTGCATGCCTGTGGAAGGTGCTAATCCCAGTGCCAGTCCAGCCCCTTGGAGTGCCAGGCCAAGGGCCACAGTTTCCTGCAGCCCCCTGAATGGGAGTTCCAGGCCCAGGCCACAGTCTCTCACAATTCCCTGGGAGTGTCAGGCTTTGGGCCACAGTCTCAAACTGGCCTTAGCCCCAAACCTAGCCTCGTTTCCCAGGCTTCCTCACATTCAAGTGATGAACGAGACTTGGAAGGATGACATGGCAGGACTAAAGCCCCAGACCTGCTATGTTACCAACCGGGCTCCACAAATGATAGCTGCTGTATTTGTCCTATAGTTCCCTCTGGTTTGAGGTAATACGTTGGAGAAGCTGTTGCCCTCAGTGACGGCAACAGGCATTGTTTCCGGTGGAGTTTCTTTGCTTAAATGCTCAACTGAGCATTGTTCTGAAAGATGGTTTAGCCTGGAAGTTGTATTAACACCTTCGCGTTAATACAAGTGATAGTAGTATCATCATGGCTTGGTACAGTTACTCTCAGCAAGAGAAAGAGTTGCTCTATTACTGAATGGTGTGGTGTGGCGGTATGGGAATATGTGTTATGGAGGTGGTTCAGTATGGAAGTTATGGAAGTGGTTCGGTATGGGAATATGTGTTATGGAAGTGGTTCAGCTTTAGAAACATGCATTTTGTATTGAGGCCTTGTTTGTTATTCTGGCTTTATGTGCAATAGATATTTGGACATGAGTTACCCCCAGCTAGCTCAAAACAAAACTCCGTAAAGTTGTAGTTCACCACTGGTTATGTATTTAGTCTAGAGGTTTCTTAACAATGAGGCAGGTGTCGGGGTAGGGATAGTTCATTGTTGTATCATCATGCAGGCCTCTGTTTCTTGCTAATGTCTTTGTTTTGTACCTGTGTCATACACAAGAGATCCATTCCCTGTTCATATTCTTTCCAGAGTTCTTATGCATTTTGTTATTCCTTTTACAAGTAAATGAAACCATTCTGATGATCATTAGGAGTTGATCCATCATCCATATGAAGGTATTTCATTTGAATGAATTCACTGGTAACAGAGGTTTTTCAAGAGTGGTCACTGCCTTCCACTGATGCAAAAGGATAAATGGTTCATAATTGTGTTATCCCATCCCAAATCCCCAGTGGGCAGGAGAAATGTGTTACTGAAAAGCAAACACTGAGAGTTGTTCAAAAATATCACCCCCTCTCTTTTTTCCCCCAGCATTCCCTTTCCCCACACTTTTGGTTGAGAGTGTCTGCTGCAGGAATGCTGTGCTGTCAGCTGTCCCCTGGTGTCCCCTGGCTACCCGATATAGCCTCCTACACCCACTCCTCCGCCTCCCTTCTCCTCCTTCCCCCAACCCGGTCTAAAATTGGGCATCAATGGCAGTAGAGGGTGATTTGGGGGGTAGACACCTGCTGTGGAAGAGTCTCCTCTTCCAGTCTTAAATCAAATTACATTGGGCCTGAGCATTCTTCAGTCTCTCCATTTCGCCCTCTCACGATCTCTCACTCCGCTCCAGTTTATGGAAAATAGCACATGCTGTGTTTTTATCTATTTCTTAAGCCCATAGATAAATACAAACAGATTGATCTTCACAACTTCCAACAGCTTCACTCTAGGTTCAGTCCTTCCCGCAGACTCTGCTTTCCATTACTATGTACTCTTCAGAATGATGTGTAAAAGCTATATCACAGTCTTAGAAAATAGGTAAATCCCATACTCATAAATGAATGGGCATACTGTATCATTTACCTCATGCTTTTTTGTCTCTTAATTATTAATATTTTTCAACAATATAATACAAAGACGATACGAATGGCCACTCCCATCAGTGGGTGGGCTCGCCCCGAGACCCCGGCAGGGTGAAGCCCCCGGCCCAAAGGGATTTTCCATGGGCGAGAAGGACCAAGCCCCGCCCAACGCCCGGGAGGGCATGGAAGCGAGCGTACCCATAACCACCAGTACCAGCGGTTACATATTAATAACGACGCAAAGCATACAATAATCACATCCACCCTTCACCCCTGATTTGGAGGACCTCAAACATTTGTACTGTGCCTGTGTGTATGTATTAATTCCAACCTTCAGACAGTCACACAGGATCAACCCATATTTCCCAGTAAATGGTCATTCTTCCATTTCCTTATTCAGTACATGCCTCCATTCTACCATGGTGTCTCACTAGGGACTTGAACCTCCCCATCTGCAACATTTCTGCCGAAATTGCCCCAAAAATAACGGACCCTTGACCTTTACCCAAGAGCACAATGGTATTTCCTATTGACTGACCGTGGTCCTTCAAATCCCCCAACAATACAGTTTGCAGGTCCAACCACACCCTGGTCCAACCACACCCTGATATTATGACAACCAGGTAGCCTAGTGGTTAGAGCGTTGGACTTGTAACCGGCGGGTTGCAAGTTCGAATCCCCGAGCTGACAAGGTAAAAATCTGTCGTTCTGCCCCTGAACAAGGCAGTTAACCCACTGTTCCCCGGGCGCCGAAGACGTGGATGTTGATTAAGGCAGCCCCCCGCAACTCTCTGATTCAGAGGGGTTGGGTTAAATTCGGAAGACACATTTCAGTTGAAGGCATTCGGTTGTACAACTGACTAATAATGGTGACTTTGACCCTTTGACCCATTCCTGGACCTGACTCCAAAAACAAGCCAACGATGGACAGTACCAAGAGGGATGATCTATTGATTCTGTTTCTGCGTGGCAGAGTCCGCACCGCTCTGACTGTTCAATGCCCCATACACTGAGCATCCTTTTTATAGGGAGAATTTTACATAATAGCTTCAATTGAAAAGAACGAATCGGAAATATGTTCCCAACTATCCTGACTTTTATGCAGCATAGTTTACCCTATGTCTTTGTAATAACATTCACACCGACGGCGTGGTTGTTGTACTTGTAGTTTTAGCTTGAAAGTCTGTTATACACAGTCGACAGCTGTTGTACACAGTCTACATTGGTTATGACAGATGGCGTCTCATTTATATGAGATTGTTGTGTACTGCAGCTTTCGAGTTGATCATTTTTTTTCTAGAATTTCAAGTAACCAAAGTAGGATCTGTAGTAACTTAGATATATTGACCCATAACCCCTGAAAAGTCACATGGCGCTATCCTGTTAAAGGTGTTTCATAAGTGAAGCATAATGGATTTGGGCAAAAAATATGAAGTATTCTTTCTCTCTCTCTCTCTCTCTCACAGACCTTCACCGCCTGGTGCAACTCTCACCTGCGTAAAGCGGGCACACAGATTGAGAACATTGAGGAGGACTTCCGGAATGGACTCAAACTCATGTTGCTGTTGGAGGTCATCTCAGGTAGTTGGACACCACAGGCAGAGGGCTCAATTACTGTCGACCGTTGACGTTTCACTCTTTTCTGCATGGTAAAATGTCCAAATACGTTTCACAGTTTCGCATTCACTTACATGAATGCTAACTAATGTGTCCTTGTTGTGTGTGTGTTTGCGAATGTGCAGGTGAAAGGCTTCCCAAGCCAGACAAAGGCAAAATGCGTTTCCACAAAATCGCCAACGTGAACAAGGCCCTGGATTTCATCTGCAGCAAGGGAGTCAAGCTGGTGTCCATCGGTGCCGAGGGTGAGACTCGCACCCCGAAACCCTTATCTTCTCATTGTACTCGTCTACTTCCTGCAAATGTATTTCCACATCTTATGTCTCTATCCTCCGATCTAACGGACCTTTGACCTCGGCAGAGATTGTGGATGGTAATGTGAAGATGACCCTGGGGATGATCTGGACCATCATTCTGCGTTTCGCCATCCAGGACATCTCTGTAGAGGGTGAGCACTCTTCAAAGACACAAAGTCAAACCCTCTCAGAGCACCTTACAATTCGTCATTCATATATGCGACATATGCAATAGGCATTTCTCATGGTTAGGGTTATTTCTATGCTATAAAGGGATAAAAAAAAATAAGAATCCTACCTTACATCATTGTGTGTGTTCAGAGACCTCTGCTAAGGAGGGTCTGTTGCTGTGGTGCCAGAGGAAGACTGCCCCCTACAGGAATGTCAATGTGCAGAACTTCCACATCAGGTGAGCAGCTACTACTCTGTTCTGGTCACATAGCTGGCTCACAACATATCACATACATTCTGTAGTCAATGGTATGTGTTTTAGTCATGGTTTGAATCCTGAATGATCTCAATCTGCACAGTTGTTACAGGAGATTCTCCCATTCTTCATCTCACTGTTACACTTTCACGTTTTCTCCTCTCGCCTTCACACGTCCTGTGTTTACCTCTTTCACAGATCTTATGCATTCATCTCTTTTGTTCCTCCTTTTCATCTTTGATTGATTTTGTATATCATTCTCTCAATCTATCTCTCTCCCTGGGTCTGTGTCTCAGTTGGAAGGATGGCCTGGCACTGTGTGCCCTCATCCACAGACACAGACCTGACCTCATTGACTACTCCAAACTGCGCAAGGTGCTGTCACTCTTCCCACCCACATCCCTGCATGATTGATCCGCACCTCCCTGGTCCACACTCAGCCAGTCTCTCCACTTGCCCACACAAACATCACTCAAACAGCCCGCACCATTGTCCACGCCCATCGTCTACTCTGAACCTTTGTAATGTATTTCTTGGTAATTTTGATTCTTCTAAAGGCTCTTTGTTCTCTAAATGAACAGTGGTGAGGATGGAGGAACTGGCATAGACAACTGAACTGTGCTGTGGCTAACATTACTGACGGACCGATTCTGTTAAGGCACCCGTTTGAAGTAACAATCGAATACCTGTTTGAGTTGGTTCAGTTTACTATTCTTTAAACAGTGCATGTTTTATATCAATTGACACAAAGAAAATACCTTAAAATGATCCAGCATCAACTTCTTAAGGATAGAATGACTAAAATGGCAATAATGCATGGAGTGGCTTCAAACTTGATTACAATGTGATGGACTATGATGATAACTAATTTAATATCTTAGTTCTATTATCTTTAAATGTCATGAAAATTCATTTAATTAAACAGCTTATTAATACAATTATTATGTTCAATGCAACAAAGATTTGAAAACTCTGACACGTTTCGGCAGTGTTGCTTTCGTCAGGGAGTACAGTGCTACAACGTCTTCTTTTGAACAGACCGTGTTCCAAACCGTTTTTCTATCATGGTGGATGTAAAGCGAGCTGCCTACATAGTTCAGAATGGCTAAGAGTGCATCCTGTCTGCTCCAACTGCTACTGGTCTGTAGCCTCTTACTCACCGAGTCCTGTGTTGTGTGTGTGTGCATCTGTAGGATGACCCCATGGGCAATCTCAACACTGCCTTCGAGGTGGCAGAGAAGTACCTGGACATCCCCAAGATGTTGGATGCAGAAGGTGAACAACCTTTCTTACAGGACTCCAAAAATCTAAGATATACAGCGCATTCGGAATGTATTCAGACGCCTTGACTTTTTCCACATTTTGTTACATTACAGCCTTATTCTAAAATGGATACAATTATTGTTTTTCCACATCAATCTACACTCCCCATAATGACAAAGCGAAAACAGCTTTTTAGAAATTTTAGCAAAAAAATACCTTATTTACATAAGTATTCAGAGACTCGAAATTGGGCTCAGGTGCATCCTGTTTCCATTGATCATCCTTAACTTGTTTGTATAACTTGGTTGGAGTCCACCTGTGGTAAATTCAATTGATTGTACATGATTTAGAAAGGCATACACCTGTCTACATAAGGTCCCACAGTTGACAGTACATGTCAGATCAAAAACCAAGCCATGAGGTTGAAGGAATTGTCCGTAGAGCTCTGAGACAGAACTGTGTCAAGGCACAGAGCTGGGGAAGGGTACCAAAACATTTCTGCTGCATTGAAGGTCCCCAAGAACACAGTGGCCTTTATCATTCTTAAATGGAAGCAGTTTGGAACCACGAAGACTCTTCTTAGAGCTGGCCGCATGGCCAAACTGAGCAATCGAGGGAGAAGGATCTTGGTCAGGGAGGTGACCAAGAACCCGATGGTCACTCTGACAGAGCTCCAGAGTTCCTCTGTGGAGATGGGAGAACCTTCCAGAAGGACAACCACCTCTGCAGCACTCCACCAATCAGGCCTTTATGGTAGAGTGGTCAGACGGAAGCCACTCCTCAGTAAAAAGCACATGACAGCCCACTTGGAGTTTGCCAAAAGGCACCTAATGACTCTCAGACCATGTAAAAACAAGATTCTCTGTTCTGATGAAACCAAGAGTGAACTCTTTGGCCTGAATGCCAAGCGTCACGTCTGGAGGAAACCTGGCACCATCCCTACGTTGAAACATGGTGGTGGCAGCATCATGCTGTGGGGATGATTTTCAGGGACTGGGAGACTAGTCAGGATCAAGGGAAAGATGAACGGAGCAAAGTACAGAGAGATCCTTGATGAAAACCTGCTCCAGAGAGCTCAGGACCTCAGACTGGGGCAAAGATTCACCTTCCAACAGGACAACGACCCTAAGTACACAGCCAAGACAACGCAGGAGTGGCTTCGGGACAAGTCTCTGAATGTCCTTGAGTAGCCCAGCCAGAGCCCGGACTTGAACCCGATCAAACATCTCTGGAGAGACCTGAAAATAGCTGTGCAGCAACGCTCCCCATCCAACCTGACAGAGCTTGAGAGGATGTGCAGAGAAGAATGGGAGAAACTCCACAAATACAGGTGTGCCAAGCTTGTAGCATCATACCGAAGAAGACTTGAGGCTGTAATCACTGCCAAAGGTGCTTCAACAAAGTACTGAGTAAAGGATGATATTTCAGTTTTTTTCATTTGAATACATTTGCAAAGATTTCTAAAAACCTGTTTTTGCTTTCTCATTATTGGATATTGTGTGTAGATTGATGAGGGGATTTCTTTTTAAATACATTTTAGAATAAGGCTCTAACCTAATAAAATGTGGAAAAAGTCAAGGGGTCTGAATACTTTCCGAATGCACTGTAGCATTACTAAGATGGATCTTAGCTACTGACAAAAAGCACACATTTTCATAAGTGCTCATATTGTCTGAACCAAAATGAGGAACAAATGTTTTCTCTGGATATCTATGGCAATAATTTAGACTTTTTCTTTCCATTTCAGATATTGTGAACACCCCAAAGCCCGACGAGAAAGCAATCATGACCTATGTGTCCTGCTTCTATCATGCCTTCGCTGGAGCAGAGCAGGTGATGTTTACCCAATAAAGTATTGGGACTTTATATATGGAGTGTGTGACTCACTTTATTTTTTTATAGTTTGAGGATTCCTCACTGACCACCATTCTACGTAGCCTTTCCCCGTAGAGATCCAGCCTGGACATCATCCCTGACCTCTGTTCTTGTGTCCTAGGCCGAGACAGCTGCCAATAGGATCTGCAAGGTGCTGGCTGTCAACCAGGAGAACGAGAAGCTCATGGAGGAGTATGAGAAGCTGGCCAGTGAGGTGGGTGGGCAGCCTTTAGTTTGGCCTGTTCTCGGTTCGTTCCAAATAATGTCTCTGTGTTAAGATGGCTTCAGTGGATACATCTTGGTACTACCCTCTCCCCTTAGCTGCTGGAGTGGATCCGTCGCACCATCCCCTGGCTGGAGAACCGCGTGGCCGAGCAGACCATGCGCGCCATGCAGCAGAAGCTGGAGGACTTCCGTGACTACCGTCGCGTCCACAAGCCCCCCAAGGTGCAGGAGAAGTGTCAGCTGGAGATCAACTTCAACACCCTGCAGACCAAGCTGAGGCTGAGCAACAGGCCCGCCTTCATGCCCTCCGAGGGCAAGATGGTGTCGGTACGTCCCCCCACAGCCACCCCTCCCGTTGACTCTGCCTTTCACTCTCATTACAGTCATCTGGTCCTAGTCTGTCATGTTCTCATTCATTGAGCCCCTGGTTTGTCTTGGAATCATCTCCCCTCAGGACATTGCCAATGCCTGGAAGGGTCTGGAGCAGGTAGAGAAGGGCTATGAGGAGTGGCTGCTCACTGAGATCCGCCGCCTGGAGAGACTGGACCACCTGGCTGAGAAGTTCAAGCAGAAGTGTTCCCTGCATGAGTCCTGGACCTCAGGTATGGGGATGGAAATGGAAAGAGCAGAGGGGAGACTCTCAATTATCTAAAATCAAGTGGAGTTTGTTTGTTTAGGTTGTAAAAATCCTGCTCTGAACTTTGTGTAATAGATGTAAAGGATTTCTACTTGCGTTTTAGTCAGTGTGTGTCACCCTGTGGCCTTCAGGTAAGGTGGAGCTGCTGTCCATGAAGGACTATGAGTCTGCCTCACTGATGGAGATCCGTGCGCTGATGAGGAAGCACGAGGCGTTTGAAAGCGACCTGGCCGCCCACCAGGACAGAGTGGAGCAGATTGCTGCCATCGCCCAGGAGCTCAAGTAAGAAAGAGCGAGGGAGGGAAAAGAGACAGACAGACAGACAGACTGAAATAAATAAGATGGGGAGAGAGAGTGTGAGAAAAGTAAGAAAATCCCCCTTCCTCTTTTGGTCTGAAATGACTCAGATGCTAGCTCCAATCTCATATTCTTCATGTCCTAGTGAGCTGGACTATCATGACGCTGTCACCATCAACGCCCGCTGCCAGGGTATTTGTGACCAGTGGGACAACCTGGGCACCTTGACCCAGAAGAGGAGAGACTCACTGGAGGTACCCTGGAGACAGACAGACATGACCCTATTTCAAACCTCCACATAACACTGTGCCTTCCTGACCTCTATATAACCTACCTTACTTCCAGTAAATAGACTTCAGATGTCATGTCATTACATTTTTTTCAGCCTCCGTACAAGTCTGGGATGACCTCAATAACCAGGTGATAACACTGACTGGCTTGTGTGTGTTTTTTTTTTTCAGCGTGTGGAGAAGCTGTGGGAGACCATTGACCAGCTGTACCTGGAGTTCGCCAAGAGAGCAGCCCCCTTCAACAACTGGATGGATGGAGCCACGGAGGACTTACAGGACATGTTCATTGTGCACAGCATTGAGGAGATCCAGGTAGGAGGCAAAGAGAGAGAGGGGACATGATATGTTTGGGGGGGGGGTGCAGGGGGAGGGGTTTGGGACATCCTTGTTACATCCCTTTATTATTCCTTCCTCCTTCACTTTCTCCTCTTCATCATTCCCTTTGTTCTTCCTCTTCCACAGAGTCTGATCACAGCCCATGACCAGTTCAAGGCCACCCTACCAGAGGCTGATAAGGAGCGCATTGCAACCATGGGCATCCAGAATGAGATCGTGAAGATCGCTCAGACCTACGGCATCAAGCTGTCAGGAATCAACCCCTACACCGTCCTTTCCCCCCAGGACATCACCAACAAATGGGATTCTGTGAGTACATGTATATCTCTTTGATATTATCCACTCAGGGAGAGAGATGACCCCTCTCATTCTAGAGATGAGCATTAAACTCAATGCAACGACTCTTTGGTTATCATTAAAACTTTAACACTGATCCATCAGGATGCATCAAGCTCCAGGTCCAGTTTTGTCCTTCAACTTTGCCTATCCTTTATCTACTGTGTGTAGGTGAAACACCTGGTGCCCCTCAGGGATCAGATGCTGCAGGAGGAGGTGGCCAGGCAGCAGTCCAACGAGAGGCTGAGGCGCCAGTTCGCTGCCCAGGCCAACATCATTGGACCCTGGATCCAGACCAAGATGGAGGTAACTAATACCCCACAACTCACATCTTCATTCGATTATTCCAGATCTGTTTTATGAGTGTTCAAGCATATCCTCTCAAGACAAAGTCAACGAATCCTGTATTAAAAAACCTTTTATGTGATGTGTATGTTTGATTTGATTCTATGTAACTCATGACTCCCTTAAACAGTTGCTATCCTGGCTGAAGAAATAAAATGAAATGAATAAATGAATGGTGATAAATAATCATTGTACTCTAACACAGCCCCTCTCTCCTCCGGTAGGAGATCAGCCATGTGTCTGTGGACATCGCCGGCTCCCTGGAGGAACAGATGAGCAACCTGAAGCAGTACGAGCAGAACATCATCAACTACAAGTGCAACATCGACAAGCTGGAGGGAGACCACCAGCTCAGCCAGGAGTCCCTCATCTTTGACAACAAGCATACCAACTACACCATGGAGGTACTGCCACGGGGTTCTCATCTGTATGTCCCCCCCCTACCTTCTCTTCTCCTTTCTTCGCCCCTTCTCTCCCCTCTCTTCCCCCCCTCTCTCTCCTCCCCTCTCTCCCCCTCCCTTTCTGTACAGAGGTCTACAATAAAGTCTTCAGATTCTAATCCTGTATTCTCCTCTCTCCTCCTCTCAGCATGTGCGTGTGGGCTGGGAGCAGCTCCTGACCACCATCGCCCGCACCATCAACGAGGTGGAGAACCAGATCCTGACCCGAGATGCCAAGGGCATCAGCCAGGAGCAGCTCAACGAGTTCAGAGCCTCCTTCAACCACTTTGACAGGGTAAGACCGAGCTTGAGATGGGTATCGGTTACGTTTAACGTTACATCCCTTTCCTGCCCATGTGGCTTAGTGATCTTTGTTTTTCCATTGTAGAAGAGAAATGGTATGATGGACCCAGACGACTTCCGTGCCTGTCTCATCTCCATGGGCTACGATCTGGTGAGTCGGACTGTGTTGACAACTTAGCGACTAAGTCGCTATATTGAGCAAGTTTTCAGACCCCTCCAGTGACTTTTATTGGTAAAGGTCTTCTACTTTTCAGGCTGCGGGTGGTTTTGACACTGATTCTATGGTTTTGACAGCATTTAGTGACTTTTTCCACTCAATTCTGCCGCAAATGAGAGTGGGAGAAGCTGTCTGTGCAACAGAAGTCACAGCAACGGCGCACACATTGGCAGAGAAGCACAAATGGAGGGGGTGTGCAGCCTGGGGGGGGGGGTGAAAACGCTATGCTGGGCAGAGAATCACAAGGAGAGGGGATGAAAACGCTATGCCGGGGACCACAGCTTTTACAAGGCAAATTGGTGCCGTGACTTCATCTAGAGACAAATCAAGGAGCCAATAGCAGATCTCACTGAAATTGTTGGCAACACTGTTCAGGACCCAGTCATTTGAGGCAATGGACATACAGTGCATTGGTTTCTCTGTGTGAGTAATTATTTGTTGTACTTTAAATAATAATTTCTCTCTCTCTGTCCCCCAGGGTGAGGTGGAGTTTGCCCGCATCATGACACTGGTGGATTCCAACAACACAGGCGTGGTCACCTTCCAGGCCTTCATCGACTTCATGACCCGCGAGACGGCCGAGACAGACACCGCCGATCAGGTCATGGCCTCATTCAAGATCCTGGCCTCTGACAAGGTGAGTTGGGCGGCACCATTATTGCACATGGAGCCACTGATTTTGGTTGTGTTGTGATGTCGGTGGTGGGACCCTTGATAACCCTTGTTGACCTGTGTCCTCCCCTCCCAGACATACATCACAGTGGAAGAACTGCGCAGGGAGCTGCCCCCAGAGCAGGCCGACTACTGCATCAGCCGCATGACCAGTTACATCGGCAGCGGCGCGCCCCCAGGCGCCCTGGACTACATCTCCTTCTCCAGTGCCCTGTACGGAGAGAGCGACTTATAAACCCCTACTGTTCTGTTCCCCTTCCCCTGTCCCATCCATTCCCACCCACATACTGTACACACACACGCACCCCCCCCCCCCAATCCCAAGACCACCCGCACAACTCACTGGGAGGCTTTGCTCCGATGCCTTGAACTTCATTAGTAACAGTGTCTGGTCATGTCAACCAAGAACTCAGCACTTGAGAGAGCAAATATGAACTTTCACAATATCAGGATTCCTATATTCATCACTGTCTGCAGTTTATGATTCGCAATGTTTGGCCCAGCAAGGCCACTGTAGACTGTGAGTAGTTAAATTAAGGCACTTGTATCTGGACCTTTTTTAAGAAAGTGCTTTTTATTCTCATTGACTAGGGCACTAGGAGCAAAGCCGCCCTCATACTCACTCAGGGGACTTTTGTTTTGCAGAAGGAAAACAAATAAAAGTACTTTAAGGAAGGAACTTGGTGTCAGATGTCGCTGATTGCGAATGGTATTTGCATGCTATTTTATGTCTCTAGTTCCGTCCAGCTCTCCTGTCCTACGGCGCTGTGAGGTCATCAATGTCAGGTTTTCAAATCACTACATCCAATTTCACTACTTGCAGGTGTGACGTATCTTAGGGTATAGTCCGGAATGTATGCGTGTGTTCTGGCCAAGACTGTGGGGGAACTGACTGTAGGGGGGGAATACAAGTATAAGGAGTCTATGACAGAAGGATGGGATAAAGTACTGCAGTAGATATCATCGTTTTTCCTCCACTAGTCAAGTCTAACTGTAGGGAAGGCTTTAGGAGAGCTCTTTTGTTGAGGTTCAGCATGCGCTAGAACATGACTGTATTAGGAAGTGACAGGATATAGAGAGACAATGAGAAAGCTCTTATTTAACTAGGCAAGTCAGTTAAGAAAACAAATTCTTATCTACAAAACGACAGCCTAGGAACAGTGGATTAACTGCTTTGTTCAGGTGCAGAACGACAGATTTTTACCTTGTCAGCTCGGGGATTCAATCTAGCAATCTTTCGGTTACTTGGCCCAACACTCGAACCACTAGGCTACCTGTCGCCCCATGCATGTGAATTGGAATTTCCTCGGTTAATGAACACGTTAGTGTCATATGCATGTGGAATGTATGATTTGGATGTTTGTGAGGATGAGGAGCAGAACGTTGGAGAGTTTTACAGGTGGATAGTAGAAAGGCAATCTCAGACACAACTGAATAAAGTGCTTGAGTTCAACTGTCATGTTCTCCTGTTTCTGAAATGTTGTTGTTAGTTGTTTAGCTTAAGCTTGCCCATAATCTCCCAACCCGTGCTTGTATACCCTCTTTCGCGATCTTCATTTCTCTTTAACAGTTACACCTGACATTAATACTTAGTGGTACTCTTTGAATCTTTGGTACAACAGCTTACAGGCCCCTCAAAAGGTTTAAACGAGCATAAGCATTTGGTTCTGAAGATTTTTTTTGGTCCTCCACCCACACTATGAGAAGCTCCACTTGTCAGACACGTGGATACATTTTGTTACAGATACACTGAGTTTATTTGATTTAATTGACCTTTTTTTTTGATTCCTTGTATGTTTCCATCTTTTACGCCTTAATGACAAAACAGAAAGTCTTCACTCTTTAAAAAATAAGTAAGATGACTGCGAATTATGGATGACCGCTTCATTTCAAGCACATCATTGGGACAAAGGTGTATCTGCAGTGCATGTACCATATAAAAATACTTGTTTAACAACCACAAGCTTTGATGCAGACAAGTCTGCAAATATTCTAGATTTCTGTAGTGTTTATTTCAACGACAACCCATGCTATGCACACATTCACAAGCATTTGGGGTTCTCACACGCGTGCGCACACAAACACTCAAAAGTAACTCACAGAAAAATACTACATGAATGTAGAAAGTAAGGCTTTAGCGAAAACAGGTCCAATTACCACAAAACAGTTCTGTTTATAAGATAAATCGATATTACTTTCACAAAACTTAACTCAATTTTTTTATGCACTTAGAGTAACACCACTGAGGGCAATAATATCAATGACCACTGAAATTTGCTTCACATAACACTGCTTGAAAAAAAAAAAAGAGAACACAGCCACAAGAACAGCTGGAGTTAACCTTGCCAATCCACTGAAAGAAGACAAATATAAAAAGTGCCAAAGCATATGAAAGAGAAAATACATCTCTAAAAAGGCAAACTAGTTATTTTGTTGCTTGAACCCACCTTAGAAAATAGGAACATGGCAAGCATTAAATCTATGGCCTCAATCCATTAGTGCTGTCAATCAATGTCATCATGTAACAACTCTCCTTAGTCACGTAATAATAATCCTTAAATCATTGGCTTTCTGTCCAGTGTAGACCGCTCAGCAAGGTTATTATAGTAAACAAAAACTGAAATTAAAAAACTTGTAGACAAATAAAATATTTAAACCCGTTTGAAAAACAAACTGACTCCAAAACGTACTAAAATAAAAATCATCAAATAATGTTCAGTTTGAGTTCTTTTTTATCTTCTAAACTTTGGACAACAATCAAATTAGGGTTTTCAAGCTTCTGAACATGGCAGGTAAGTGCTGCCAGGAGATGGTGAGGTTTCAAATAGGCCTAGCTTGTTTACCACTAACTACCAAGGAAGAAATGATAAAACTCAAACTAGTAAATCAGGTCTGAAAACTGAAACTTCAAACAGAAAACGAATAGAAATACACAAAACTATAATAACCTTGTGCCCAGGAAGCTCAGAGTGAGTGAACATGTCTGGCTTGGTTTCTAGGTGGAGGTCTTGTTGTAGCCAAACAGACCCACTGGCAGGTACTTCACATGGGTGGGCCACTGGGCAGCCAGCTGGAAGAACTTCACATCAGTCCACTCCACGCCGTCCACAGACACTGAAAAATAACCAATAGTTTCATGACTCCCCATCTACAAACACCTAAAAACAAACAATCATGTTGAATCTGACAATCGGGTTCAGTTCCACTGGGCACAAACTGGTTGAATCAACATTGCTTCAAATTAATTTGTCAATGTATTGTGACGTGGAAAACACATTGGATTTGAAAAACTGTTGTTTTGAGGCGGAAATCTCAACTACAAGATTATGTCATCATGGCAACCAAACAAACCTGGGCAGCACCTCCTACTGGAGAGTTATCTACAGCTTTCCATTTGGTCAACTCACCAAGGGTTTTAAGCATGCCCAGCCCTGCTTAGCTTTGATATTTGTCAAATGACTTCTACCAATGTGCTATCGTGAGTAGCACCTTAGAGGCTGTTGCCCTATATACATTGATTTCAAGTCTATGTCCACTTTAATAATGGAACACTGGTCACTTTAATAATGTTGCATTACTCATCTCATATGTATCTACTGTATCTTAGTCTATGCTGCTCCGACATTGCTCGTCCAACTATTTATATATTCTTAATTCCATTCCTTTACTTTGGATTTGTGTGTATTGTTGTGAAATTGTTAGATACTACTTGTTAGAGATTACTGCACTTTTGGGAGCTAGACACACAAGAATTTTGCTACACCCGCAATAACATCTGCTAAACACGTGTATGTGACCAATACAATTGGATTATTGCGGGATCTCTTAATAACTATAATAGATTCACTGTTGCTATCGAAGTCATTCCAAAGGGTAGGTTTAAGAGAGCAAATGAAATGTTACCACACTTTATAAGTCCTATATCATCAATGATACTAGATATACTGTAGGCCTAAATAGTATTTGCGAAGTCAACAGCTATTGTTTCAATTCAACCCAGGGTTCAACTTAAAATAGACAATACATATAGGTCTAGGGCTTCGACCTTTTGTTGATTTCAAATTGCATCTTCAAGATGTCTACTAATTAATATGTTGGCTTCACGTCTCCATCTCAACCAACAATCTAAGTTAAAGAATAGGACTATGGAGATGTGAATTCAACATATTAATTATTAATTTGTAGACAAACTGGAATTAAAGCCAGACTTAATCAGTGGCACAAAAGATACATCTCCTTCAAACGTTGATCTTTGGTAGTGTCGACAACCGAACACAATTCAATAACACTTTTACAATAGAGTAAAAAGCTCATCTTAGAAACTAATGTAACAGTATTTATTTTAACCTTAAAATCCATGGCCACATTGAGGTTACTGTAACTATAAATGGATTCTGTAATCATAGAACGCGTGCATGTCCAAGATAGCATGCGAAGGTCGCAGGTCCGTGGAGATCTTCACAATTGCTATTATAATATGCACAGCATCTCGTAACAGCATTGATCACTTGCACTATGCACTGTCAATGTCATCTCAACTGCAATCCAGGTCATTTGGTTGTGCTGTTAGATGAAGCACAGTGATAACTCATTAAGTTGAAGAATAAATAAATATCAGACACTATTGTGGTTTTTGATTGTTGATAACACATGGGGAATTCAACAAACTTCTAGCTGTCTTTTTTTAGAGTGGGTGAATAAAAAAAGGTTGAAATCTCATTGATCAACATCAACAAAATATGACCCACATGTCCACGTTGCAATGACGTGGTGTGCCCAGTGGGGTGTACCTTTTAGGCTGGTCTGCTGCTGCTTGCTAGAACAGATGAGTCTGGTGATGCCCTCAACCACCTGGCTTTTAGAGTCTACATCCCTCTCTTTGGGCTTCTTCCCCAGGAATATGGTGGAGACTGTGGATACGGAGGAGATGAGCACACAGAGGGTGTTCAAACCAAAAGACTTAACAGCATGCATCCATTGCATAGTTCTCATTCCAGTTAGTACATTTACTTAGTTCTTACATTCTCTACCCCAAATGAGTTGATTGACAAACTGCATGTGCTGGACAGTCCACTATCTCCCCACCCCTAGTCCAGACGCCCTCCTCACCTTTCTTGTTCTTCTCCTTGGTGACCACGGTCATAGCCATGGTGTTGGCCTGGGGCTGGTTTTCAGTGGAGCCCCCTCCTGGCAGCCTGCTGACCTGCAGGGAGCGGAAGGCACTCTTCAGGGTGTTCTTGGAGCCCTTGTCACACCGCTCCCCATCCTTCTTCCGCTCTGAGCATGTTGCTACCCAATAATCCACCGTCAGACCAATGGTGTCCACCCCATGGGACATATTAGGGCTCCTGGGAGAGAGCGCGCGAGAGAGAGAGCGAGCGGTAGAGAGTGTGGCAGACAGTGTACGAAAAACAACTATTGCTCAACAATGTACTCAAAAACATGTTTAACTGCAGGGATGGGAATTCACTTCTCATGTTAGACTGTTGTACACTGTGGTTGTCTTACCCCAGACCGCTACTCAGGGAGGGAGACGGAGGTGGGGTGACAGCCTCTCTGGTCATCCCTGTGGGAGATCCATGGGCGGGTGGGGAGGTGGAGGGAACAGCCAAGCTAACACTAACAGCCTCCTCAGAGTCTCCACCTGTAGGCCGAAATCAACACGGTCCTTAACACTGCTCAGGGACAGACTGGAGAGAGAAAGGTAAAGATTACTAGACAATAGGTACTCCAGAAATATGAACCCACCTGAATACGC
Organism: Hucho hucho; assembly: GCA_003317085.1. Lineage (NCBI taxonomy): Eukaryota > Metazoa > Chordata > Actinopteri > Salmoniformes > Salmonidae > Hucho > Hucho hucho. The sequence continues at coordinate 62,654 of QNTS01005484.1, forward strand.
CAGATTCGGTTCAATCAACCCTACGTTCACCACCTGTTTCACACACAGGGATCAGTTAATTAGCGTCAGCATTGTACTTGGGAACAGTTTGGATATCCCTCGTCTGTCGGTTCACATTGAAGCGATAATTATGATAGTCAATTTGGCAAATAATGCCTCTGTCTCAACATTAGTATTGATGAAAACCATCAGTACGGATTTACTTACCCCAACAAAGGGAACAAATTTCTGGTAAGAGTCTTCGTCATATCTGGTAAGGTGGAAATAATGAGTGGCCAATAAAATATTTGTCTTCGTAAAACATACCTGATTAACATATAAACTGAGCATACAAAACATTAAGGACACCTTCCTAATATTGAATTGCACCCCCCCTCAGAACAGCCTCAATTTGTCAGGGCACAGATTCTACAAGGTGTCAAAAACGTTCCACAGGGATGCTGGCCCATGTTGACTCCAATGCCACCCACAGTTGTGTCAAGTTGGCTGGATGTCCTTTGGGTGGTGGACCATTCTTGATACACACAGGAAAATATAGAGTATGAAAAACCCAGCAGCGTTGCAATTCTTGACACAAACCGGTGCGCCTGGTACCTACTACCATACCCCGTTCAAAGGCACTTCAATCTTTTGTCTTGTCCATTCACCATCTGAATGGCACAAATTCACAATCCATTTCTCAAGGCTTAAAAATCCTTCTTCAACCGGTCTCTTCCCCTTCATCTACATGGATTGAAGTGGTTTTAACAAGTGACATCAATAAGGGATCATAGCTTTCAACTGGATTCACCTGGTCAGTCTGTCGTGTTCTTAATGTTTTGTACACTCAGTGTAAATTAGGCACGCAGGCCACTTCACTCACGTCTTGTACTTGCAGGTGAGCATGGCCTCAGCAATAGGCAACTGGTGTGTGACAGAGACACTGCTGATGTACTGGCTGATCCTCCCTGCCACGTCCACGCCGTCTGCAGCTGGAGCCGCTGGGAGGGAAGGGGAACAGACAGTAAGCCTGAGTCAATCTGTAGGGAGAGCAAGGCTGACCGGATCTGAACTGACTAACCCCCTAACTAAAGATGATATATGGGGCAGCTTTCAGAGAGAGCATATTCTAGTCAAATACCATTAATATGCTGATCGAGGCAGATTAAGTTCCCAAAAAGACACACGCTCAAATGCTACCAGCTCAGTAGAACTGTTTGTAAAATAAAGCATGTTGTTTTATAAACTGAAATGAAATAGTCCTTTAGTCTGTGTTGCCGCTAATAGCACAAACGAATAGCGCACTTGTAAGTTTAAATGGAAATGTTTGTAGTTAGTGCCCGTGGGAAATGGAGAAGGGTAGGCCGATGTGACGAGAGAGCAGTAGAGAGCTCGCATCATCACAGAGAGAGAGAGAGAGAGAGAGAGAGAGAGAGAGAGAGAGAGAGAGGAGTGTGGTGTTTACTAGAGTGAGGGGGCTCCAGGCGACTGAACAGGTCTCTCCAGGCATTGTCCAAGAACACAGAGCTGTAACGAGGGTCCAGGGAGGCTAGGTGCTTAGCTACGGGGTGACAGCCTGGAGGCAGAGTAGAGGCAGCCACAATGAGTCACACACCCAACCCACTCAGTACTGCAGCTCTGAGCCGAGCAGCTGTACTGTACTGCGCTTCAGCTATATGTGACATAATGACTGGAGCAACTCATTGTCAGGAGGAGGTATCAGAACATGAGAGTGGGTGTTTTTGTAAATCTTTGTTTATGCTTCAGAGGCTTATATATAAGCATTACATAACTATGCTAGATATGTACCATACTATCCCACTGGGCGCAAACTGGTTGAATCAAGGTTGTTTCCACGTAATTTGTCAACATATTGTAATGTGGAATCTACGTGATTTTTGGTTGAGATGGAGACGTGAATACAACATATCAATTATTAATTTGTAGACAAACTGGAATTAATGCCAGACTAAGTCAGTGGCACTATCCAAGCAGAAGATTCATCTCCTTCAAATGTTGATATTTGGTTGCTTTGACAACCAAACACAATTCAATATGACTTTCATTATCCAGTAAATAGCCTAAAGTTAAGGCTATCTTACAAACGAATGTAACGTTCAACCTTAAAATGAGTAACACATCCATGGCCTCATTTTGAGATTACTGTAAATATAAATCTCTTCTTATGTAATCATATGTGCATGTTCAAGATAGCATGCGAAGGTCGCAGGTCTGTGGAGATCTTCACAATTGCTGTAATAATCAGCGCAGAATCTCTAACAGCATTGATCACTTGCACTATGCACTTTTAATGTCATCGCAACTGCAATCCAGGTCATTTGGTTGTACTATTAGACGAAGCACAGTGATAACACATTCATTTCTTGTATAAATAAACAAAATATCTGACAATGTATTCCCATTTGAACTTTGCTGTGCTTTTAAAATGGTCGAAAGCGAAGTGAAGGACCTTTGGGTGACAACTAAACAAAAACAAAAAAAATAAAAATCGGACATTGTTTTTTCATTGGAATGTGGTTGAGCTTTTAGATGGTTGAAAGCATAGTGATAACACATTGGAAATTCCACTAACTTTCGGATGTCTTTTTGAGTCGGTGAATATAGGTTGCAATCTCATTGATCATCGTCTCAACCAAATATTACCCAATTATCCACATTGAAATGACATGGTGTGCCCAGTGGGATGCATCTTACAGCAGTCACATTGTATAATACTTCTCTTTTAGACCCAAGCACTGTGTTAAATGGTATATATATATATAAAATATATATATATATTACTGCTCTCAGGACCTGAACCGGTCTCGCTCTCACCCAGGGGGACCACCAGGAAGCGGATTAGGCTGAGCCAATCAGATGTTTTGTTGGCCAGCTGAGTGACAAAGAAGTGCAGGATGGCCCCCAGGTAGCTCTGTCCCCCTGCCACCACCACCTTGACCGGCGGCGGCGTGGACGAGTTACAGTTACAGCTGCGGGGAGGGGAGGGCATGTTAGTGGAGCACAATATAAACAGGCTCATCATAGGTCACCTTCATTACCACACGATACATTCAACCAGCGAGTATTGATTAATTGGCTACTCACAACTTTTGGATGCGAGTGAGGAGGGTGGTGAGGACAGCCTGAATCTCCACCCCACAGCAGGTACACACTAATGGCTGCTTTTGGGCCAGCAGTACCTCGGACACATACTGCACACGCGTTTACCAGAGGCCACAAACATATAGACACAGATGAACACACATACGCAAGTAAATATGTCCACAGGGACAGAGGAGTGAGATAATGGAGGTGAAGATAGAAGTGGAGAATACCTGTCCCTGCCAATCACTGGTGTTGACCAGGACCAGGCTGTCTGGGAGGGCAGTGTCTGAGGAGAAGATCTGATTCAGCTGGTCATACACAGCCTTCCTGGGCACCTGCGCGCACACACACACACACACACGCTTCAATTAAATCGATCAACACAACAGGACAGTGCTGCGGCTGTATGCAGCTGTAGCGAGAAGTCAATTGCGGGTCTCAACTTACTGCTGAGAGTAAGAATATCAGAATACACAAGGTGAAACGTCAATGTTTGGTAGTGCATCAGTAGTTTTCCTCTTGCGATGTCAGTCACGGACAGTCACTCAATTAGCCCATGTCAGCTCACATTTTACAGATTGCTAGGTAAGTTAGTTAGTCTAGCCAGCTCTATAAATGTTGCAGTATGTCATGGCTGAATTACTGACCGGGCACGCAAGGCTCGAGGCCAGTAGCCCTGACCTCCTGAGGGCCCCCATTGATTTTGTTAGTCAGTCTCACTCAGAGATCATATGAACCTGTCAAGTAATTGCAAAATGTGTAGAATTGCAGCAAATTAGCTTTAAAACTGCAAAGAAAATCTCCACCCCGTGACTGAATGTGTAGAATTGCAGGGAATTAGCTTGAAAACTGCTAAAGGTTCTCTCTGCCACATGGCAAAACGTGTAGAATTGCAACATTTTCATAACTTTAAAGCTGCACATTTTTCTCTCCAACGGGGGGGCTGCAACAGGATCACCACCACTCTGGATCACCCTCTGCAAACAAAGCCTTAGCTACATGGTGAGTATGGGTACGGACTAGCTCTGGTTAGGGTTGAGGAGGGGTCACCTGTGGGGTGTGGCTGAGCTCCGGTGACCTTTCACTGTCAGAGCTGTTGGTGCGTTCGCTTAGCGGTTTGGACAGCGCTCGTCTCTCCTTCATTGGTGTCCCACGTCTCTGCCTGGGTGTGTGCCCGCCATCCAACCTGTAAAAAACACACACACACACACACACACACACACACAGAAAATATGACTATGGCAGAAAGTGAAGGAGCGCATATGTAGCACTGGAAGGTTTTGTGTGTGTGTGTGTGTGTTAGACTAACCTGGGGGAGGGCATGGTGGTGTAGGGCATGCTGGTGTGGCTCTCACTCTTGCTGCTCCTCAGTTCCCTCATTGGGGTCCTGGGAAGCTGCTCTGGGACAGAGACAGTGATGCAGGGGGTAGTGTCCAGAAACATCTCCGGATCAGTCAGCTCCTAAACACACCAACAGACAGCCAGACAGAAACACATCCTAACACTGCACAGGCCTCAAAACACTGAAATACAGAGGCCACCAATGAGAGAGGGAGAATAAGCGAGGGAGGGAGGAGGGTGGAGGTTAGAGGGTCTCACCAGGGTGTCTGTCTCAGAGTCGTCCAAGTTGCGGGAGCGAGTGCGTTTCATCTTGCCTGACGGGGGCTGCTCTCCTTGCTGCAAGTCAGACAGCAGGAAAACAGTGGTCAGAGGGAGTGCAGGGGGACATCCAGCCATCCCCCTGTCCTGTACTCTACTCACTGGGCTCAGGGTGTCTCTGGGCAGACTGCATCTGCTGTTCAGACTGCCAAACTCGGTCTGCGAGCTGGACTGGGACATGCCCTCAAAGAAGGGCCTGAACGTTCAGAGAGAAGAGAGATTGCCAGAGTTCTGTTAGGTGGATGTTTGTCAGAACATACATTTCTGTTACCTATAGATAAGTCAGACGTCTCATGACCTGAGTTTGGGTTTGGGTGTGCTGAGGACGCTGTCCGTCTCCTCCATCTCTGGCCCGCTGTCGTTGGGGTTGTACATCTCCAGACTGTCATAGAGCTCATCCAGGTCCTCCTCCACATCACGGATGTGCTCCTGGGACACGTGCTCCAGGCCAAAGTCCACCTCATCAGACACCTTAAACCTCTTCAACAAGGCCACAAACTTCTGCTTGATGTTGGGCTGCCGGGTTAAAGGAACACGTAGATATAAAACTGGTTGACTAGAACAGCGGCAGGTAGTCCCAACGCCACAGAGACAGACAGATGAGTAGACTGAATGCTTACATGAGCTCTGGTGATGGAGGCTGCAGAGGTGAGTTTGTGCCTGTGCTTCTTCTTCCTCATGTCATCCTCTTCGTCGAACAGATACTGAAAAAAAGAGGGAGGATCAACTTCGTGCTCAAACTGGACAAACCCTCCATCCACTCTACTGTACGCCGGCTCAAATGCTTGTATTGAAGCAGTGTGGTGTCTTTCTGAGCGTCACCCCTCCCTACCTACCTGGCTGTGAGCAGGGTCATCACTCCCGTCCTGCTCTGATGAATAGCTCTCCTCGTCTTCCTCCGAGTAGTTGTCAATGTCAGGGGAGCGGTCTGTCAGTTACAGGGAGCCAGATAGGAGATGTGTTATGTATGGGTGTGGCGTGGGGGAGGAGGGGGGATCCAGTATGATGTGAAAACTATTTAAACCTTGTGTCATACGGACAAGGCAGTGGCTGACACTCTCAAAAGATGAACATGGATGATTGTGGCACATACATATTGAACTGTTCAATACACTGACATTCTGGATACTTAGACAATTCCATACAAGCACATTGCCGAATACAAATTATTTCTGATTTCTTGTTCATGGCCTTATCTCCCTCGAGCCTGTCCCCTTGTCTTTCACTCTGTCTCCCCCTTACCAGACATCTTGGCCTTGGACATCTCGTGGTCGATGGGCTGGCTGGAGAGCGAGTAGACCCTCATCTCAGCCACAGGCACAGCTGTGTCCTTCACTGTGGTGTGGAGACCCAACACACGGGCTCCCTCACTGGGGTGCTGCATCACCTGGGGAGGAGAGTGGAAGGGGGGGTCAGGGAGAGAAAGAGAGCGAGAGAGATTGGGGGGTGACAATTGCGAGAGAGAGAGCGAGAGGGAAAGGGCAGGAGATGAAAGAGTGACCGGAGTACAGATGCTGGATGGCATGTTGTACAAACAAAAGCCTGAATGATCGTGATCATGGCAGTTAACAGCTGCGGTGAGGTGTGGCCCTCTTACCTCTGCCATGTTGATAAGGCCCAGTGCCAGGGTCTTATAGCCCAGGATGGTGCGGTTCTTGTACCTCTTCCTCCTCTGCAACATGATCTGCAGTCTGTTGGCATCTCGCTTCAGAAAATGTGGATACTGGAGGAAGTAAAGATGAGAGATGGCGAGGTTGACAGAATCAGACATGCACTTAAATCATGCACTGAAAATAGAATCTCCGAGGGATATTGGAAACAAAAAAAAAAGTGTCTCTGCCTCTCGTCCACAATTCATTTGCATAAACATAACGGTCTGTGCAAACACCCCACGCGTAACTCACTTGCAAGGAGAACGTCAGCTGAAGATCGGTCTCGGTAAGTCCAGGCGATGACAACAGGATTTCATTGGACCGTAAAATGCGCTTTGATCCCTAAGAGAATATTCTAAACACGTTACACATCTCCTGCATATATTATCCATGGATTACAGATAAAAAGGTTCTGATAAGTCACTAGTGTATTTAAGCAATAACGTAACGCGTTTTATTGTGAAACAAACAAGAAATATGAATAAAAAACTGAAAACTTGAGCGTGCATAACTATTTACCCCCCCAAAGTCAATACTTTGTAGAGCCACCTTTTGCAACAATTACAGCTGCAAGTCTCTTGGGGTATATCTCTATAAGCTTGGCACATCTAGCCACTGGGATTTTTACCCATTATTCCAGGCAAAACTGCTCCAGCTCCTTCAAGTTGGATGGGTTCCGCTGGTGTACAGCAATCTTTAAGTCATACCACAGATTCTCAATTGTATTGAGGTCTGGGCATTGACTAGGCCATTCCAAGACATTTAAATGTTTCCTCTTAAACCACTTGAATGTTGCTTTAGCAGTATGCTTAGGGTCATTGTCCTGCTGGAAGGTGAACCTCCGTCCCAGTCTCAAATCTCTGGAAGACAAACAGGTTTCCCTCAAGAATTTCCCTGTATTTAGCGCCATCCATCATTCCTTCAATTCGGACCAGTTTCCCAAAACCTGCCAATGAAAAACATCCCCACAGCATGATGCTGCCACCACCATGCTTCACTGTGGGGCCCTCTCTTGGAAGGTTTGTTGTGGTGCCATATTCTTTCCATTTTTTAATAATGGATTTAATGGTGCTCCGTGGGATGTTCAAAGTTTCAGATATTTTTTTATAACCCAACTGTACTTCTCCACAACTTTGTCCCTGACCTGTTTGGAGAGCTCCTTGGTCTTCATGGTGCCGCTTGCATGGGGGTGCCGCTTGCTTGGGGGTGCCGCTTGCTTGGGGGTGTTGCAGACTCTGGGGCCTTTCAGAACAGGTGTATATATACTGAGATCATGTGACAGATCATGTGGCACTTAGATTGCACACAGGTGGACTTTATTTAACTAATTATGTGACTTTGAAGGTAATTGGTTGCACCAGATCTTATTTAGGGGCTTCATAACAAAGGGGGTGAATACATATGCACGCACCATTTTAATTTTTTCTTCACCAATTTGGACTATTTTGTGTATGTCCATTACATGAAATTCAAATAAAAATCTATTTAAATTACAGGTTGTAATGAAAAATAGGAAAAACACCAAGGGGGATGAATACTTTTGCAAGGCACTGTATGTATACTTTGTCGAAGGGACGGCGGTGTGTGTGAAGAGCGTCACCTGGAGTTTGACTGCGATGACAACAGAGGTTAGGTCTCTGTCCAGCTCCTGAAGCATCACCAGCTTCTTCAGAGTAACTGTGAAGAGCCTGGGTTTAAGGGGAGAAAAGGGGATATTCATATTTCTCTGTTTAGTCTGTGAATTCAGTGAATAGGTACCAACAACATGAGAAAGTATCAGTCTAGTCCTTGACAATGACAAATCTTTTCAAAATGTTGGCTGAGAGTGGTAGAGCATCACCCTAGATTTGTAATGCAAATTGTAAGCGGGAATCGTTCGGTGAGGTTTGTGGCCAACAAAAGCACTTTAGGAATATTAGGCTCCAGACATAAATCACAGATCAATGTATTCCTACGGGCCGTTCGTGGTTCGAAGTACTTTATTTTTGAGAGACAGATTGGCTGGCTGGGATTTATCTGCGTAGATGAGAGCTAATCAGACAGAGCAGGACACTCAAGGAGAAACTAAAGATTGTCATCCTCTCAAGGTAGAAGCCACTATGGGCTCCAAAAGACACAACTAGGTCTACAGCCTCATTGTTGATTCTTAGCCAAACAACCTGCAGCATTGCATCTTGAATAACCTTTAATTCCATTTGGGTCCTAGGTGCAGCACTCGGCCTCACGTCACAAAGACTGGGTAATAGGAGAGGGTGCCGTCTCTGTTGTTCCTCCCTAATTAAATGGCAAATTCACTACAAACCTTGGCCTCTCACTCAACACACCATTAGAGAGAGAGACACTGGAGAGGGCTACCAGAGAACATCTGATTGGGTTAGGAGATTTCTGGTTAATAATTGATATATTCACTAAAAGCCAACTGCCAAACAGATATGGCACTATAGGCTAAATAGAAATACTCTACATTACCAAAAGTATGTCAACACCTGCTCGTCGAACATCTAATTCCAAAATCATATTACAGAGTTGGTCCCCCCCTTTGCTGCTATAACAGCCTCCACTCACCTAGGAAGGCTTTCCACTAGATGTTGGAACATTGGTGCGGGGACTTGCTTCCATTCAGCCACAAGAGCATTAGAGCGGTCCGGCACTGATGTTTGGCGATTAGGCCTGGCTCGCAGTCGGCGTTGCAACTCATCCCAAAGGTGTTCGATGGGGTTGAGGTCAGGGCTCTGTGCATGCCAGTTAAGTTCGTCCACACCAATCTCGACAAACCATTTCTGTATGGACCTCGCGTTGTGCACGGGGGCATTGGCATGCTGAAACAGGAAAGGGCCTTCCTCAAACTGTTGCCACAACGTTGGAAGCACAGTATCATCTAGAATGTCATTGTATGCTGTAGCGATAAGATTTCCCTTCACTGGATATAAGGGGCCAAGCCCGAACCATGAAAAACAGCCCCAGATCATTATTCCTCCTCCACCAAACTTTACAGTTGGCACTATCCATTGGGGCAGATAGTGTTCTCCTGGCATCCACCAAACCCATTTGTCTGTCTGATTTCCAGATGGTGAAGCACAATTCATCACTCCAGATACAGCGTTTCCACTGCTCCAGAGTCCAATGGCGGCGAGCTTTACACCACTCCAGCTGACGCTTGGCATTGCGCATGGTGATCTTAGGCTTGTGTGCGGCTGCTCGGACATGGAAACCCATTTCATGAAGCTCTCGATGAACAGTGCTGACATTGCTTTCAGAGACAGTTTGGAAGTCGGTAGTGAGTGTTGCAACCAAGGACAGACGATTTTTATGAGCTACGCGCTTCAGCACTCGGCGTTCCCATTCTGTGAGCATGTGTAGCCCACCACTTCGCGGCTGAGCTGTTGTTGCCCCTAGACGTTTCCACTTCACAATAACAGCACTTACGGTTGAGCGGGGCTAGCTCTAGCAGGGCAAATTTTTTACAAACTGACTTGTCGGAAAGGTGGCATCCTATGACGGTGCCACGTTGAAAGTCAGGCCATTCTACTGCCAATGTTTGTCTATGGAGATTGCATGGCTGTGTGCTCGATTTTATGCACCTGTCAGCAATGGGTGTGGCTGAAATAGCAGAATATACTAATTTGAAGGGGTGTCCACTATACAGTGCATTCGGAAATTATTCAGACCCCTTGAGTTTTTCCACATTTTGTTACATTACAGCCTTATTCTAAAATGTTTCTTCATCAATCTACACACAATACCCCATAATGAGAAGCGAAAACAGGTTTTTAGAAATGTATTAAAAAGAAAAAACAGAAATACCTTATTTACATAAGTATGAGACTCGAAATTGAGCACAGGTGCATCCTTTTTCTATTGATAATCCTTGAAACGAGTCTACAACTTGATTGGAGTCTACCTGTGGTCAATTCAATTGATTGGACATGATTTGGAAAGGCACACACCTGTCTATATAAGGTCCCACAGTTGACAGTGCATGTCAGAGTAAAAACCAAGCCATGAGGTCAAAGGAATTGTCCGTAGAGCTCCAACACAGCATTGTGTCGAGGCACAGATCTGGGGAAGGGTACCAAAACATTTCTGCAGCATTGAAGGTCCCCAAGAACACTGTGGCCTGCATCATTCTTAAATGGAAGAAGTTTGGAACCACCAAGACTCTTTCTAGAGCTGGTTGCCTGGCCAAACTGAGCAATCGGGGGATAAGGGCCTTGGTCAGGGAGGTGAGCAAGAAGCCGATGGTCACTCTGACAGAGCTCCAGATTTCCTCTGTGGAGATGGGAGAACCTTCCAGAAGGACAATCTCTGCAGCACTCCACCAATCAGGCCTTTATGGTAGAGTGGCCAGACGGAAGCCACTCCTCAGTAAAAGGCACAAGACAGCCCACTTGGAGTTTTCCAAAAGGCACCTAAAGGACTCAGACCATTAGAAACAAGATTCTCTGGTCTGATGAAACCAAGATTGAATTCTTCGGCCTGAATGCCAAGTGTCACATTTGGAGGAAACCTGGCACCATCCCTAAGATGAAGCATGGTGGTGGCAGCATCATGCTGTGGGGATGTTTTTCAGCAGCAGGGACTGGGAGACTAGTCTGGATTAAGGGAAAGATGAACGGAGCAAAGTACAGAGAGATCCTTGATGAAAACCTCCTCCAGAGCATTATGGACCTCAGACTGGAGCGAAGGTTCAACTTCCAACAGTACAACGACCCTTATCACACAGCCAAGACAACGCAGGAGTGGCTTCGGGACAAGTCTCTGAATGTCCTTGAGTAGCCCAGCCAGAGCCCGGACATGAACCCGATTGAAGATCTCTGGAGAGACCTGAAAAATGCTGTGCACCGACGTTCCCCATCTAACCTGACAGAGCTTGAAAGGATCTGCATCTGCAGAGAAGAATGGGAGAAACTCCCCAAATACAGGTGTGCCAAGCTTGTAGCGTCATACCCAAGAAGACTCGGGGCTGTAATCACTGCCAAAGATGCTTCAACAAAGTACTGACTAAAGGGTCTGAAAACTTATGTAAATGTGAAATTTCAATTTGTATTTCTTTTATAAATTTGCACAAAATTCTAAAAACCTGTTTTTGCTTTGTCACCATGGGGTATTGTGTGTAGATTTATGAGGGGGTGGAAAAACTATTTAATCTGTTTTCGAATAAGGCTGTAACGTAATAAAATGTGGAAAAAGTCAACAGTTCTGAATAGTTTCCGAATGCACTGTATATATACAGTTGAAGTCGGAAGTTTACATTCACCTTAGCCAAATACCTTTAAACTCCTTACCTGTCTTAGGTCAGTTAGGATGACCACTTTATTTTAAGAATGTGAAATGTCAGAATAATAGTAGAGAGAATGATTTATTTCAGCTTTTATTTCTTTCATCACATTCCCAGTGGGTCAGAAGTTTACATACACTCAATTAGTATTTGGTAGCATCACCTTTAAATTGTTTAACTTGGGTCAAGCATTTCTTGTAGCCTTCCACAACGTTCCCACAATACGTTGGGTGAATTTTGGCCCATTCCTCCTTGCTCAGTCAGGTTTGTAGGCCTCATTGCTCGTACAATCTTTTTAAGTTCTGCCCACAAATGTTCTATGGGATTGAGGTCAGGGCTTTGTGATGGCCACTCCAATAGCTTGACTTTGTTGTCCTTAAGCCATTTTGCCACAACTTTGGAAGTATGCTTGAGGTCATTGTCCATTTGGAAGACCCATTTGCGACCAAGCTTTAACTTCCTGACTGATGTCTTGAAATGTTGCTTCAATATTTCCACATAATTTTCCTTCCTCATGATGCCATCTATTTTGTGAAGTGCACCAGTTCCTCTTGCAGCAAAGCACCCCCACAACATGATGCTGCCACCCCTGTGCTTCACGGTTGGGATGGTGTTCTTCGGCTTGCAAGCCTCCCCCTTTTTCCTCCAAACATAACGATGGTCATTATGGCCAAACAGTTCAATTTTTGTTTCATCAGACCAGAGGACATTTCTCCAAAAAGTACGATCTTTGTCCCCATGTGCAGTTGCAAACCGTAGTCTGGCTTTTTTATGGCGGTTTTGGAGCAGTGGCTTCTTCCTTGCTGAGCGGCCTTTCAGGTTATGTCAATATAGGACTCGTTTTACTGTGGACATAGATACTTTTGTACCTGTTTCCTCCAGCATCTTCACAGGGTCCTTTGCTGTTGTTCTGGGATTGATTTGCACTTCTCGCACCAAAGTAAGTTCATCTCTAGGACACAGAACACGTCTCCTTCCTGAGCGGTATGACGGCTGCGTGGTCCCATGGTGTTTATACTTGCGTACTATTGTTTGTACAGATGAACGTGGAAATTTCTCCCAAGGATGAACCAGACTTGTGGTGGTCTACAATCTTTTTCTGAGGTCTTGGCTGATTTCTTTGGATTTTGGCACTGACTGGACTTTGGCACTGAGTTTGAAGGTAGGCCTTGAAATATATCCACAGGTACACCTCCAATTGACTCAAATTATGTCAATTAGCCTATCAGAAGCTTCTAAAGCCATGACATCATTTTCTGGAATTTTTCAAGCTGTTTAAAGGCACAATCAACTTAGTGTATGTAAACTTCTGACCCACTGGAATTGTGATACAGTGAATTATAAGTGAAATAATCTGTCTGTAAACAATTGTTGGAAAAATTACATGTGTCATGCACAAAGTAGATGTCCTAACCGACTTGCCAAAACTATAGTTTGTTAACAAGAAATGTGTGGAGTGGTTGAAAAACGAGTTGTAATGACTCCAACCTAAGTGTATGTAAACTTCCGACTTACATATGATGAGGTGTGTTCTCCAATAAGGACTTTTCTGAGAATTAAAATGGGTGGCAAGTAGTCTAAAGGTTAGAGCGATGGGCCAGTAATTTGAAAGGTTGCTAGTTTAAATTCCTGAGCTGACAAGGTGAAAAATGTGTGAAACAGAACAAATATAAGCACCCACCAAATCATTATTATAATCAGAGGGAGGAAACAAGATACGGAGTCTACAACCCACACAAGTGGCTCAGGTAGTGCAGCTCATCCAGGATGGCACATCAATGCGAGCTGTGGCAAGAAGGTTTGCTGTGTCTGTCAGCGTAGTGTCCAGAGTATGGAGGCGCTACCAGGAGACAGGCCAGTATATCAGGAGACGTGGAGGAGGCCGTAGGAGGGCAACAACCCAGCAGCAGGACCACTACCTCCGCCTTTGTGCAAGGAGGAGCAGGAGGAGCACTGCCAGAGCCCTGCAAAATGACCTCCAGCAGGCCACAAATGTGCATGTGTCTGCTCAAACGGTCAGAAACAGACTCCATGAGGGTGGTATGAGGGCCCGACGTCCACAGGTGGGGCTTGTGCTTACAGCCCAACACCGTGCAGGACGTTTGGCATTTGCCAGAGAACACCAAGATTGGCAAATTCGCCATTGGCGCCCTGTGCTCTTCACAGATGAAAGCAGGTTCACACTGAGCACATGTGACAGACGTGACAGAGTCTGGAGACGCCGTGGAGAACGTTCTGCTGCCTGCAACATCCTCCAGCATGACCGGTTTGGCGGTG